>JAVQJD010047580.1:0-12258 GCA_036023655.1 Nannoperca australis | reverse complement strand
GTTATTTTCAACTTTCACTTTTCGTGCCACGGTGATGGCGTTCTTCGCCGTCAAACAGGAAGTAGTTTATATCTGACCTCTACATTGTCAGACAGGTTCCAATCTTCCCACATGCATGTTTCTGTCTGTGTCTATGTCTGTGTGGAGTGTGTGTGTGTGTGTGTGTGTAGGCGGGCGAGCTCAGCTGTCACTCGCCGTCAAACAGGAAGTAGTTTATAACTGACCTGTACATTGTCTGGGAGCATCCAAACTTTACACATGGGTGTGTGTCTGTCTGCAGGACGTGTGTGTAAGGTCTGGGGAGACGGTGGGGGGGGCTGGGGGACTGACTTCCTGTTTCCCTCGCCGTGCAACAAAAACTCCTAGTAACTTCACAACAAATGATCCGATTCGCTTCAAACTTCTCTAGCTTCATGCTTGGACAGCTCTGATGACATCTATGTGACAATAATCGGTCCTAGACATAGCGCCCCCTGCTGGAAACAAGAAGTAAGCTTTGTGAGACAATCATTTCAGCTTTGTGAGCCTTCTCAAACGCTTCCCGCCGCCCGCCTTGACCGCAGCACGTTGGCGAGGGCCCCTTCAACGCTGCTTGCAGCTTTAATCAAATTTGTTTTTGTTTTTATCTTTGAAGCACATTGTAACCTCAGTTTAATTAATAAAGTTTTACTGACATACTTATTTTTAACTACAAACTAACCACAACTCTTCTTTAGCATTGGATTCAGCTTCCTCAACTCATGTCAAGTCACTAAAACTCAACTCCCAACATGACCTGAGGAAACCAGTGTGATCCTCCTGTCAGTTTCTCCCAGTCAGAGTGGGCGGGGCCATCGGGACAGGGTGTGTCAAACCAGCCTGAGACCAGCTGATAGTGCTGCCGGTCAAACCCCAGAAACCAGAAACCACTTTGTAACAACCGTGCGTGGATGTACACACGCATACACAGCTACTTTCCGTTTAAAATCAGGTGGAACTGAAATTCTCAATGTCTTATTGGTCAATAATTATCCTATTGATGACAAGATTCCTCAATGAATATGTGCTTTCAAGTCACACAGCGCTATACCACCATCTAGTGGCCACATATAGTTACTAACGTGGACCTCTAGTCTGTGACAAAGACAAATATGGTAGTTTTAGGCTTCCTTATATATAGACAGATATACAAAACATTCAAATTCTAATTAAGGTGTATTCAGAGATTCAAAGCCACCCTCTTGAATTCTGCATACATATAATCCACCAATAAGCTCTTACCGAAGGAACATTAAGCTTTTGTGGGCTAGTTGCTCCACACCATACCGCCCACATGGGGAATTCTGGTGAAAAACCCGAGTTGAAAAGCACATGTGCCGAATTGAAGAGGACGTGTCAGGGAAGTAGAAACATACACTTACATGTGACGTCCAGTAAAACAAAAGAAGGGAAAAGTGTGTCATGACATGCCTTACTTTAATCACTGGTTTAGTTTAGAGCAGGACTTTCACAACCAACACTTTTCTCACTACATTGAAAATGTAACGAAGATCAGTTCAAAACACACCGAGTTGCATTTGTTCCACTTGATTTCTCATTACAAGTTTTCTAAAATGCAAAACGTTTCTCTTTCACTTTCCTCCAAAGGTTAAACGCCACACTGATGCCATGAATTCTCGCAAGCTTTGACACGCTCGGTATGCCCTCCTGGTGGGCGGTGTCAGAGTAAAACAGCACACACACTTCTCTCGATTCAACATTAGATATCGGATTTTTTGCAGGGATCACACAGCTGACCGCTGCAATGGCGCTAACCGGTAAATCCGCAGTAGTGACTGGAGCGGCGGGGGGAATAGGAGAAGCAATAACGACGATCCTCCTGCAAAACGGGGCCAAGGTAAAGTTTTGCCTTCGTTGTTTGTGTGATGGTGTGCGAAGGTTTCTTGTGCATCGTTGCATCATCACAGGTACATTGTGCAAACAGCCGGTGTAGGCTTAATTAAACAAATAAGAAACATAAAGAAAAAGACAAAGAACAAGATGTTTAATGTGTGGAAACGCACTGCACGTTCACTCAAGCACTGAAGTTCACCGTTTGCGGTTCTTGCAGGTTCATGTGTGAAGTGCAGCGCTGCATGATCCAAAAAACCCAGTCTTTTGCATTTATTAATAGTATGTAAAGCTGGTCTCATACATCTCGGTGCATGGACATTTTTTATTTTATTGAAATCCTCTACTAGAATTGGTTGGGTATTTTCAGGATTGGACAAACTGATATACTTATATCAATAAGGGCAGATTCAAAATAAGATAAGATCAGGGCCATAGAGCTTCCTAGTAATGAAGAATGAACAAAATTCTAAGAAACTTCTTATAGATCCTGGTAAAGAAAAGTTATTCCCAAAGCATCTCTGCACTTAAGAGAAAGGAAAGAACTGTTTAGAGTAGGAAGGAGGACTTTTAAGAGTTGTCAGAGTGTCGTAAGCAGAGAAGCAAGTGGAGGAAAGACAAAGAGAATGGAGACACATACAGAAAGGAAAGTGGTCACAACACTAACATGTTTGGCAAGCAGGAAATTGCAACAGTACAGCAGTGGTGGCTTGTATAGACTGGAAAGTAATTTCCAGGGAAGTAGAGTGTTTATGTGATGGTTCTTCCCCTGTACAGGTCGCCCTCCTGGATGTGAATGAAACTGAAGGAAGGAAGTTAGTGGAAGCCCTCCAGAAAGAGTACGGACAGGAGAAGACTTTGTTCCTGAAGTGTGATGTTGAATCAGAGGAGCAGATTAAAGGTAACACACACACACACACACACACACAGTAGTGGGGGAGGAGGCACTGAAGAGTGGAAAACTGCTGGACTCTCATTTATTGACTTAAACAAAGCTTGAAACGCATGAAGATAATCAATCCCACCAGGACCTTGAAGTGTTGTTTGATTTATTTCGCAACCAAAAGTTCCAGTCGGCAGATGTTTGTTAAATTCCAGAAAGTTCCCAAACTCTGGGACCTTTTGTCTGGAAATCAAGCCGGCCAGATGGCGTTTTCTCTCTCACGACGAGAGCTGCCCGTTAAATGAGTCTGAGGTGTACAGTTACATTAATTATAATGTAGATATGAGAGAATTTAAATGGTCTTGTCGACAACAGGGAGAAGAAAAACACCTTGAGGCTTCAGCGTATTTACAACGACGTTAAGGGCGTCAAGTTCAACAGTTTTTCAAGGTGTGTTTTCTGAACCAGATTAATTGGTGTGGGAAGGAACGACAAAGAATTCAAATGTACAAGCAGTGTGCTGAGATCACACAAAACCGCAGCCTCTTTCCAAGTGTGCAGATGTTGTTTGTTCATTTATTTGGTGTATTTGTTCTCGCGTCATCAGAATGTTGCACTGCTAATGCATGTGGCAAACAACTTGCTCTTGAGTCTACATTTCAGAAAGTTACTATAGAAAATAATCATAATTTCATGTCAGTGAACTGAAAATAGTGCCATGCCCGTGTCTCGTTTTGTCCAACAAAAGGTCCAAAAGCAAAAGATTTTCAGTTTACCATCAGAAAAATGGAAAAAAACTGAAAATACTCACATTTGAGAAGCTGGAAGATTTTTTTTCCAAAACAAAAATGACTCAATTGATTCATAACCATAATAAGGGAACCTGGATATGAAGAGTTAACAAACCAGTGTTTATTCGTCTCTCTAGCTGCTCTTCAGAAAACCACAGAGACCTTCGGAGGAATCGACATCCTGTGCAACAATGCCGGCATCTTGAACGAGAGCGCGTGGGAGAAAACTGTCTCCATAAACCTGGTAAGAAGCAGAAAGAGTAACAAACTGCGTCTGGTTGGGATTACGCTCGCTGCTTGCACTCGGCTGCACGACTCCCTCAAGGGAAGTGACGCCACAACACCTTTATATTAGCAGTGTTTCATGAATGACTTTACCTTCCTTTACCTAACAGTTCGATTCAGCAGGTTTTACGTTCAGCTTGCTCTGTTACATTCCCCAACATGTGGTGCACAGAGGGCGGCGTGCACAGAGGGCGGCGTGCACAGAGGGTGGCGTGCACCATAAACACCATAAACAGCCGTGACTATTCTGTGTTGCAGTTGGGCGTTATCAGGGGGACTTACCTCGCTCTGCAGCTCATGAGCAAGCTGAGTGGAGGTCGGGGAGGGGTCATCGTCAACACTGCATCCATGGCAGGTAAAACCAGCCCTGTGTTTGTTTTTTCCCCAACAAAGGAAAACAGCATTTTTTGCATTCCTTAAGAAAGAATAGTACACAGACATGTTTTCTTTGTTAGTTTCGTGGGCAGTTCAACGTACGATTTTAACATTTGGTGGAACAATAAAATAAAACCAGCAACTCTTTTCACTGACACACTGTGTTTTGCAGACACATTACTCTTGTGAAATACAGCTGGGCCATGTTTGTGTCTCTATCATTAGCAGCTTTTGCAAGTTTCATTTATCAGATGGACAGCCATGACGTGAATAAATAGCATCTAAGAGGTCAGGAAGAAGAAGTATGCTTCTTAACTCGGGTAAGATGCTGAAATGGTGCAAAAAACATCATTTGGTTTGCAAAGAATTCAGCAGCCTGCAGACCAGGACTGCTGGTATACCGAGAATGTACCTCTGATACAGTTAAACGTGTTCATAAAGCATTCATAATTGAAAGATGAGTGGTTGCCTTTATCTTGGCCACATCTCTGCAGACCAGTAGGAGAATTTAAACGCGCCACTGTCACAGGGAAATGTAACAACTGCCACCAGCTCTCAATTTTGTGAATCCCTGTTGGTCAGGATTTTGACAACTGGAAATCTGAACCCTAATATTGACTGATATCACCTACACCCTACAGGCATCGGCCCTCTGCTGAGCTGCCCCGTCTATACAGCCACCAAGCACGGAGTGGTCGGCTTCACTCGAGCCATGGCGGTAAGGTTTCCTTGGTGTAATGAAGTCCCTGGTTTGGCACAGCGCAGGCTGCTTTAATGGGATAAAAGCACAATATTCCAGGAGTGAGACAGACACACACCGTTTTCCTTTGAGTGCTTGTATCATACATCCTGCCTTGGAATAGTTGAAGCTTGATTGTGTGTGTGTGTGTGTGTGTATGTTCATAGGCTGCCTCTACCACATCAGGCTACGGTATACGGCTCAACGCCCTTTGCCCAGGTTTCGTCCAAACGGACCTCTTGGACGCCACTAAATCCAAACTGGGGCAATTCTCCCACCTGAGTCATGTTAGCCAACACATGATAGATACGATTGGCGTGTTACCGTGAGTCTTTGCTTGTGTCTTTTTTTTTTTTATTAAAGTCAGTGCTAGACCTCAACACATTTTCCTCTATTCTCCATTAAATGATCTTTAGAGCCTTCGATGACATCTTTTTATGCATGTTGAAGTACATTATTATGACATGATATATTCATTGAGGTCACTGTACATGTATTTCAGTGTATCTGAGGTCGCAGAGTGCTTCCTCGAGCTGGTGACAGACGAGACGAAGAACGGAGAGGCCCTCATGGTGTTCCCAAAAGGAAAGCAATACGTGGTCTTTCCTTCGTTCATCAAGTAGCTGTTGGCCGTGACAAAACGCCATCACGAACAACCAACTGCTGTGGTGAATCCTGTAATCAAAAACAGCCAAGTCTCTCAATGCTTTCATATATAGAAATGCCTTAACTGCTTTGTGTACAACTATTTTCAGCTTTTTGCATCTTCTACTGGTTTTCAATCATTTTGCGGGTAGTTTAACTCATGCTAAATTATAACCATTGCTTTTGCTAACTGCAATAAATGTGCACAAGTTCATCTTGTGTTCATGTTCATGTCAACATTTAACAGACCAGTGGATTAACACCTATCTGAGGTGAATTGGAACATTTAAAAGATTTCTGCCCAGAATGTAATTTTATGTAACGACCATTGAGTGTCACTAATTCATCAAATTGGCCCTAAACATTTTTTGCTTAGCCTGGTCATTTTATTTAATGTCATTCTGCACATAATATCATGTAATTGTAGTTTGAAGCTTTAATATATATATGCACGCTCTAGTTTGTTTGTATGTTTCTTTATACAACTTTAAAAAATCAGGGAAAAGAACACTATATGTTTGTTTCTTTTTGCGAGTCAGAAAATACAATATTTGCTTCTGAAATATAGTAGCATAAAAGTAAATACTCAAGTAAAGTACCTCAAATTTGTATTTAAGTACAGCGCTGGAGTAAATGTACAGGTACAAATCACTAAGTAATACGCACAGGCACATGTGGGATGATGTAATCCAGATGAAGAAAAGTGTAATATGCGAGTTAAAAGCAAAAAACGGCAATAACACATATTTGACAATAAAGAAAGTGGTGTCCTGAAGGATGCACAACAGGTGATATTAACCAAGCTAATGTGTGTGTCTGTGTATGTTGTATATACTGTATGTAACAAAAGGTTTAAATCAGCCCTTCCTTTGAGTCGATTTGAAATTGACAGCAAATCCTACAACTGTCCCCAAAAAATGAAGCATGAAGAGCATCCTGAGAGGTTTCACCCCTGTAATCCTGATAACAGGTCAGAAACGATTAAAACATGCTTGAGGTTCTTAAAAACACATTTTGATGATGATAAACGTGTATTCATGGTTGTATCGGGTCCATGGTGGGTGGCGTACAAGTGGCTCCTCCTAGTGTTTATTGCTGATTTTGTGTGCTTCTATTCAAATGTTCCATATTTCTTTAAGGATTTGAGAACTTTTATTCCTTTTTTCTCTCTCAGGGGTTATGTACAGCTTTACAATGAGAAGCTGTGGTTATCAAGACATGGTTAACAAAACAGTTATACACAATAGAAACACCCATACATAAAACTGTTGCCTCTGGTCTGCTTTACTACCAAAATGTTAACATTTAACCCACAGGAGGTAAAGGTTTGGAGAACTCCTGCAACTGCTAAGAAGCTAAAGACTGAAAACCTTTTCAACTTAAAGTCCACTGTGGACACATTATACAACTCATGTTGTTGAAGTTGCGCAATATTATGAACCTATGAACCTCTAAATACCTTTACCCACAATCCTTTGCATTTTGAGGTTGTTTGTGTAACTGCAAACTGAAAACGAAGACGTGTGAATCGCCAAGTTTTAATTAGCTTATTGACATTTGTTACCATGTCAGATTATTTTTTTAATCTGGCTATACATTACCAGAGCTATTAAAACCATGATAATCAGATCAAGTGTTAAATTGACAATTCAACAATTACTTTTGAGTACAATCAGTATTTTATCATCAATTGGGGTGAGGCAGTCCATCGCACATTAAAGCCAAACGAACATTAAGGTCAGAAAAGGATGATGGTGTTGTGGTTTGTCATGGCCAGGAGCTACTAGGTGGTTTAACAGAATGAGCATGTAAACAATATCATACGTAGTCATGATAATGCACTATGACCTGCGTAACATAATGATAAGTTCATTTTCGTGTCTAAATGTGTAATTTCGGTAAAAATGCAAACAAAAGTCAAAATTGAAATACACGAGATTGTAAAAACCAACAGCACAATCATTGAACACAATAGATTAAAATTAAAATGGGAGCAGGAGGTGGACGAAGAGCCCTTTAATCACCTGAAATAAGCACTCTGTCAAAGAAAACATACAACTGGGTAAAATAATCTGTAAATTATAACTCAAAGTGATGGAGCCTTGCCATTAAAAGGACGTGTTCACAATTGTCTACCTACTTAAAGTTGTAGTCTAAAGAATTTCAGTCCTGGTTGATTTGGTAACAGCAAGTGTGGTTTATTACTGCAGCAAACACTTGTTTCAGAAGAGAAACTAGTGTATTTGTTTACAGTGCAGCCAAACAAACTCATATTGCTTTTGTGTGTGGTCTGATTTCATGCTGCACGTGGCATGAGAAGTTAATGTCTTGCTTTGGATCGCAGTTAGCACCAATCTTGGTGACAAATTAGATTGTGCCAAACCATAAATACTCTCAAAAACATGGGTTCATGAAAGGGTAATCACTTGACATGAGAAATGATTCACTTTAACAACCTTTGCATTCGACAGTTTTTTTGGTTGCATCAGCCAGGTTTGAAAATTGTCTTAATCGATCAAAAAGGTTGGAGTAAAGAACAGTTTGGACAAAACCTGGGCAAAGGGCGTTGAACCGTACACCGTAGCCTGAGGTGGTAGAAGCAGCCTAGCAACCAGAAACATGCATACACACAATTAGGGTTCAAGTGCACAATGTAAAATACAAGCACTAAAAGGAAAAGAAAGTCAAACTGTTATTGTCTGTTCTTTAGCAATAAACTTTACTGCAAGAAAATCTTCCTTATTGCCATGGCTCGGTGAAGCCGATCACTCCATGCTTGCTGGCTGAATAGACAGGGCAGCTTTGTAGTGGAGCAAGACCTGTAAGACGTGGGTTGTCTCAGTCATTTTTTTTCTTACAGAAATATTCCTTTAAATATAGTAACGTCAAGATTTGATGGAATTTGATAAATCTCCACAATCTGTGTGCTGAGATTTAATTTTCATTTGTTATTGCAAATGACATTCTGGTGGACTTTTGATCTAATAACTTTTTGTAATAATAATGATGTATAATATAAGCCTTTGCACATATTATCAAAGGTGGAACAGAGATGACAGCTCTCACCCACTGTGTCCAACCTCCTGTTTCTCCTTAGATTGATTTCAGTTGCCTTTACGTGTCAAAATACTTATTATATATTAACAAGCAAGTGTGGAAAAAATGTGAAATCACAGATAATATAAAATTACTTCAACTTAAATGTCTGCTTGTGCTTGAGGAGATAAAGGCACACTACAATGCATTGTGGGACGAACCTGCCATGGATACTGTGTTGACGATGACCCCTCCCCGACCTCCAGTCAACTTGTTCATGTGCTCCAGAGCGAGGTAGGTTACCCTGATCACACCCACCTTCATCACAGAATTCATAATCATGAGTCAGCGTGCATCTGTGTGGGTGTGTGTGTGTGTGTTACCTTTGACCTGCTCCTCTGACTCAACATTACAGTTCAGGAACAAAGTTCTTTCTTGTCCGTACTGTTTGTCCAAAGCTTCCTTCAGACTCTTCCCTGCAGATTCATTTTCATCCAGGATGGCTACCTGTACAGGTGAAGGTCTGTCAGACAGCCACACAGGACATGTCTTTTCATAGCTGCATTTCTGGACTGTTTCCAGAGACAGGCTAACATGCAGTACTGACCAGTCTGTGTTTATACTACGTGTTATACTCTAAAAACCATGCCCAGGGGAGGGGGAAAGTATTGATGGCATAACCTTGACTTAGTTCCTTAAATATGGCTCAATAAAATTTACTTCTCTTTTTGTCAGGCATTAATTTCTTTCAGTGACAAAAAGAATGACTTACTGTGCTAACTTTGATCAAAACTATCTGTGCACAGTTATTTACTTTACTGCTGTGATAAGGTCTCCTTTGAAAAAAAATAAATAAATAAAGATTTGTTTCCGCCCGGTCTCGAACCGGGGACCTTTCGCGTGTTAGGCGAACGTGATAACCACTACACTACGGAAACTGTTGCAATGAGTGAAACAATTCATGCTTAATGTAACCAATGTACACCTGCTTAAAATCTACAAAGATTTGAAAAAAAACCCCACACGGTAGTGATTACTTTGTTGAAGTGATTGAGGCCACTGGGCCCATTTCTGTAGTGGAGCTGCCGTCTATAGCAAAACTGGTCTAATGGCTATTTGTCTCTACCTAGTGGTTGACTCAGATTTACCAGAAACACACGCATGCACACCGCTCTCCCTGCGTTTAGTATCTCCTTTGCAGCTACATGTACAACTCTCGGTTGTTTGCTTGTGGGCATGTTTTATCGCGTTCGCAACTTTTGGCATAACGAGTGTATAGTGTTCATCTAATTAAATATAGCTTTTTGTTTTGTGCGTTTGTTTGGTGAAAACAAAAAACCACACTCCAAACCCGTGGGTGGCGGTGATGCACCCAAACGCTGGTTGCCACCCGCCACAAAACATAAAGAAGAAGAAGAGGGCCGCCTGTCAGTTGCGCATGCGCAGCAGGACGCCGCTGGCTCTAATAGAAATCATGGCCGTTGCGATGCAGACTGAGGATTTTCCGTATTTACCTTCGGGGCTGGCGGAGGGTATGACCTGTTTCTTTACTAATCTAACGTTTATTTTAAAAGGAAACCGGCGTCAGTGCGCTCAGTGACTATCGGGGCTAGTCGAGCTTACAAATGCCAATGTTGCCGTTAGCTTTCTGCAAGCTAATGTTAGCCTGCAATGCAGGGTAAGCGGAGCGGGTCTGCTAAACTATACCGAGCTAAGCTAGCTGTAGCCGCTTCGGCTCCAAGGTCGACGAGAGCGTGTCTGCATCCGATGTTGCTTTCGCATGATTGTGAATGAATCCCTCGGCCCGTGGAGCAGTGGAGCCTGAGGGGGGCATCTTTAGGCTTGCTTCAGCAGACAGCGTGTTGGTTTTAGGCCACACGCGGGTTGCACTGAGCTATAATCCTGGTCGTTGCAGGTGTGCTAAGCGTTAGCAACACATGCAAGACACAAGATACTTTTGAATCGGCGGCAGAGAAACTTAGCTAAGATTTGTAGGAATTATCTGAATGTAATTTTAAAAAGCGAACGTGTCTAATATTTGTGTTTTACACGTGTCCTGTGTCTCAGTAGTGCTGTCAGCTTTGTTTGAGACGACCACCGTTGCTAAATGGTTGTAGTGCAAATGCCCACTTTGCATTGAATACATTTCAGTCCCTTTATGTACCTATTCCGCACTACTGATGTGATGCCAAAAACAGTTGCACAACAAGGTATGCAGTTTCAGCAGATATTAAAGTGTCTGTGTCTTGAGACATGGCGATAGAGAGACATTATCTTGGATTCTGGTTTATCAAAATATCAGTGTTTCTCTTCCCTGATCTTAAGGTTAGAGTTTTTCAAACAGTTAAATGGAACAAACGGTGGATGCCACTACCTGCTGGGTCATCATAAACGCATATCTTATGACCCTCAAAAAGTGAAAATATCTAATGCCACTCCCAAGTTGTTGTTAGATTATTGCTATAATGGTAATTAGGCAATAATGTCATGGATAAACGCCATGAGATGTAGGGGAAGACCTGTTCTGTCAACAGTGTGTGGAAAAGCTGTCAATACTGTATAGTCACGTGCTGTTTTTATGATTTGTTTTGGTCTGACATGAAATATAATATTGATTTTATTTTTACATGAGATGTGTCGGGATCCTGTTTACTTTTTTTTTTCACTTCAGTTGTGGAAAAGCAGAGAACGTGCTTCTTGATACCATAACTTTTTAACCACCACTCCCTCTTGCACACCAGGTGCCAAATATAACCCTATGACAACATGTATGTAACGACTACCTATGCCTGAATGACAAAAAGCCTTTTAAACTTTTTTGTTAAAACTGTAACGGACCGATGAAGATTAAATAGTGCTCATCCAAACCAAGTAGGTAAGTAAAAGACATCATGACATGGCATGCTCCTGCAGTGTCATATCCAACCAGATTTAATCCCCTTACTTAATAATGGCTTAATCACATCCGTCCCATATACCACCGGTTATGTTTGTCACAGAAACATGCTTCTGTGTCTGCGAGTGTGGTGTCCACGGGGTTTCTGCGTACTTGCATGTATGGTTAACATGCGCACAAGGGTCTTAAGGTTTACCAGGCAGGAGTTACTCATGATGGGGCTTCTTTTAAAAAGCTCTGCAAAATGAATCTAGTGCAGAGGATTTCAGAGCCACTGGAGTTGGACACAACTACCGAGCTGTCTTATTCCCTTGATAAATAAAAAGCATCTTGAGCAGAATTGTTGTTTGAACTTTTTCCCCAGATATTTTTTTTAATGTTATAATTACATTTTCCCAGCAGATGTAACCTAATTTGTAATCTCTCTGTTTCTCCCCCCCCCGCAGTAAATAAGATGATAAAGGAGCACGGCGACCTGTTTTCTGACTCCCAGTGTAAAGTCTGCAGTGCTGTTCTAATTTCAGAGTCTCAGAAGTTGACTCATTATCAGGTCAGTGAGCCCGCGGTCTGTCTTCTCTTTGATGGCGCTGCAGTGCCCAGTGATGGGGGGGGGGGGGGGGGGCTGCATAATCATTAGTTAGTTACGTAACAAAAATTGCTGGATTATTACTGTAAGAGCATTTCCACAAACAGCTGGCTGGGTAGGTAGTATTTATTATTTACCATACAATAACTCCTT
>JAVQJD010047578.1:0-41351 GCA_036023655.1 Nannoperca australis | reverse complement strand
CTGAGGGTCCTTCAGGTGCATTTTGGGAAACTCCAGGTACTCCAGGGCTGCCATGTGCTTTTTGCTAAGGAGTGGCTTCCATCTGGCCACTCTACCATACAGGCCTGATTGGTGGATTGCTGCAGAGATGGTTGTCCTTCTGGAAGGTTCTTCTCTCTCCACAGAGGAATGCTGTAGCTCTGACAATCAGGTTCTTGGTCACCTCCCTGACTGGAGCCCTTCTCCCCTGATCGCTCAGTTTAGACGGCCGGCCAGCTCTAGGAAGAGTTCTGGTGGTTCCGAACTTCTTCCATTTATGGATGATGGAGGCCACTGTGCTCATTGGGACCTTCAAGGCAGTAGATATTTTTCTGTACCCTTCCCCAGATTTGGGCCTCAAAACAATCCTGTCCTGCATTTTATCCTGTGTTCGTGTAAAGGAAATCTACACATCTATACATTGAATGGCTATTGCTCAGAAAATGGCAATCATATAGTTTTAACATCGAGCCATGAAAATCTTACGGATTATAACTTTAAAGGGTTACATCAGAGGTTAACTGGAACACACAAACTTTGAGCAGACGCAGCTGTGAAGTCATCTTTTTCTAACTAAAACCAAAGTTCAACCTCAAGCATGGATCATTATGATTGCTTGTCTGATTTACTACCTTGAATGATTTTCAAAGTGTGAGCTTATCCCAGTGGTGTCTTTCTCATGTGTGATTTACTTCCTCTGCAGCACAAAATGTTGGTGAGACATACTGCATGCAATAAATCCCATCCCCATGAAAATGTTTCTGAGGCTCTGTCCTGCAAATGAAACTTTATTCTAACTCTTAAAAAATACGGTAATAACACCAGCGGGGGCATTTTTATGTGATTACAGGAGACATAGTAACTCATTATGTACGGTTTGAGTACGGCAGGCTGCACCAAAATGCCCATAATCCCAGTAAAAAGAAGTTTGTGATGATGTTAATAGAAAGATAAAATGCAGCAGATTAACTGGGAAATACCATTTCCATAGCATGGCTGAAACTACTCTTGGTATAAATTCACATCTTTTGATATACTATCACACCCTTGCCAGTAAGTATATCTTTGGAAGCCTTTCAACAGGCAACACGATCTCCAAACTCTTTAAAACAGAATGTTTCCCATCCTGACAGACAGTGGGAACGCCTGCAGAATAATTTAGCAGGACTGTGGGGAGAGCCAGAGAAAAGACAAAGCCCTCCGATATGATCTCTGAGGACCCCGCAGCAATCCACTGTTCTCCTCCCGCCATCGCCATTACTGACACTATTGATTATGGCCCTGGGAGTGATGATAGCATTCGGCTCTCCCCCTCCAGCGGAAGCCACAATCATGCTGCCGTGTTTCCCAAATGATAGACTGTCTCAGAAATGAAAGAGGAGGTTAGGGCTGGAGAGAGAGAGATAAGGGTGATTGAGAGAGATAGGAGAGGGAGGCGGTGGGAATGGAGGCCGGTGAGTGGGTGGGTAGGGGGTATTAATATGGGTCGGTTGGTTTTTCATAGCAGATGAGGAATGTAATGTTCCTGTCTTCCGTATTAAAACACGGGGCCACAGTGTCAGAGTTGTGTCGGAGGCAGCAGGGCCTTGGTGGAAACATGAAAATGGCGTAATTGCCTCTTTGCTTGTTTGAATTGCTAACAAGGGAGCCTGACATTTTCAAATGGTCCTGATTGTGGAGAGCTCAGGACACCCAGGCAGTCGAGGCTCTTGGGTTATCGGCTGATTTTAAATGAGATGAGGGACAGCCTGCTTGTGCATATGGAGGGAATGTCATCTGGAATGTCTACATGAACAGGAGTGGCACGTTTTCATCTCTTTCACATACACACACTGCACGCCACACACCAGGTGGCTCCTTTATTTAATTAGCTTCAATTAGTTGCAATATTAAATCAGATAGTGCTTTTCATTGTAGCCCCAAGCTGATAGGCCCAGTAGGACTGCATTCTCTATCTCCTCCAGGGAAGACAGTGGATCACTGTCTGAGTGGAGGATTATAGAGGGATTATAAGCAGACTTTACTGCTTCAAACCACTTCTGTAACTGGGTCTTTGTCTTTCACCTGCAGTAAAGAGACTCGGTCCCAAAAGAGAAATGGAGTGTTAAACAAAATCACCTTTGGTTGGTTGCTTGCTCTACTGTAAGTGAGGTTTGCAGCTGTGACCAGGATGTTATATTCTGTATATTCTCTGCCTTGATAGTCGATCTAACAAAGGACTTTTAAAGCTTTTTATCTGTAATCTGTCTGTGTGCTCTGCTGCTATCTCATCTGACATTCTCAGATAAATCTTTCAATAAAATTTAAATCTCTTACCTTGTCTTGTCTGTTTGGAGTTTATAGTCAAATAAAAATTTACTTTCTAAAAAATGAAATAAAGCTCCTGTCCTCACATGACATAATGGTATTGTCTGAATCATGAATATGGTAGCTTTCACACAATGTCATATTGTTTCATGTAAATTGGACTACTAGACTTGTTTCTATAGCACTATTCAAACGATCATGCCGCATGACTGCAGACATCATAATTGTTCTTATGCTCAGTACCATGACCTCAGAATTGGAGGTGCTGACCTTCATCACAACCACTTACCACTCGGCTGCAAACCTCCCCAGTAGGTGCTGGAGGTCACCATCCGATGGAGCAGCAGGAATACATTATTGGCAAAGATAAGAGACACGATCCTGTGTCCACCAAACGGACGGTGCAGACCAAAACAACCACACCGACATTTCGGCCTGGTTCAAAACAAACTGTGAAGCCATTCATTTGTGGTGGGAATGTGATCCGACCTTGATCCAACCCAATTACCAGGTGTACATTTGAGCTAAATGCCTCCTGTTGCCAGGTGTGTTTTGCATTCTGTTCTGGCATCTGGAGGCAGCACGTCATCTGTGCAGAGTGTGAAGCAGTATAGTATTTTCAAGACCTTCTATGTGTATTAATTTTCTTGCTCCCACCCAGACACATCTGACCAATAATTAGGTTAATTAGAGTGAATGTGAAACTCATCAACTAACTCAAACCAGAACCTTTTTGACATTTTACATTACTGTGTCAGTCATGGGTTATTCCCTTAAGCAAGGCCTGCAGAGTTATGGGAAGCTCATAATGATCCCCCAGTGGTAAACACACTTGAAACGGGTTTGTCTCTGAAGGAAGACTGGGATTAGATCGATGTGAGTTGCTCAAAAGCACTTTGCAGATGTTTGTTGCAGTTTTCAGTCTGGATTTAAACCACAACCCATTTGACTGGAATGCAGCTGTAGGAAAGACTGGATAGTTGGAGATGGATCTCAAAGGGGGGGACTCCAGTTTGAGATCTATCTCCAACAGCAGCAGAGTTGACATTCAGCCCAGGTGAGGTTTTAGTGATAGCTCAGTGTGAAGTCAAGTAGCTTTGGAGACATAGCAAGGTTTCCACACCTGGTTGAGCTGCCGGCACTCTGAAAGCTGGTGTGTGTGTGTGTGTTTGTGTAATTGAATTCAGGGACCTTGGTACAATGAGTGTTTACGGTCTCTGTAAACGCAGCGCCGTGTTTATCATTATGAATCAGGCCAGCGTGTAATTGCTATTTTGACACAGATGTCGTGGCACCGACTTTCTCTGATTTTCTTCATCTACACTTATGTTGTTCATATTTTCATACCTCAAGGCCTGTAGTTCTGATGAGGAATAGCAATATGGGTGGGGAACACACTGTGACATGATGTATGTAACATGTAATGTAACAGATTATATTATTATGGAGCCGTGTATATCAATGATGTGTTACTCAGGCAATGGGTTCCTGTGACATGTAAATGTGCTTGTAGAAGTTTTATATACTGCATGAATACTTTTTTTACTAAAATCAAAAGGTTTCATCCTCTTTTGACCTTGAATATCCATCCATAGCACATGTCATGGAGATCTGGCCATTTGTTTTCAAGATAACTTTTAAAGATGCTTTATCAAGGATCAAAGGGTTGGTACTTAGAAACTAAAATAAAAGTTTATAGGGTCACCAGAAATATTTGGCATTATCTCTTGGTACCAGTTTTCATCACAATTTGGCCAGTAGTCATCAGGATATTCTGGATGTAGCTTCACTGCATGACTCCAATTGTTTCCAATGCAAATTAGTGCATTCCCAAGAATATTCTTGCAGTTATTTTCTCAACAACATTAGTGGATCAAACTGCCAAATAATACTAGAGAATTCCTAGACCCAGTATAATGGAAGAAGGCGGGCTTATGTATTTGATTTGCTTTTAAGAAAAGACCTCATATGCAGCTTAATGGCATATTACAATTCAAGTTTTGCATGTAATATGCATGAACAACCGTGTGTGTGCCATCCACAGCTGCAGAGCCTGCAAGGCCCATCAAAGGACCAGATGAAAGGCTGACCCAGGAAGCTCAGCACAACTCTCCAATCCAATCACTGACATATGCTGCAGCAGCTCTTGGCTGAAGCTGCAGTGAAGGCCAAACAGATGGAGGATGGCTTGGAAAGGTAGCATCAACTGTGATGTTTGTGTGTGTGTGACTGTGGGTGGGAGGCACAGTCGGGCCTTAATCCTGAGGACTTCAGTGTGACTTAAACCTCTCTGTGTTTTATGCATTTTTATACACACCTGCTACACTGAGCTGATTGAGCTGCTGTGTGGTTCCAGATGTTCTGCTTTGCATGTGTGCTACTCTCTAATGAGGACCAATAATTGTCAGTGACAGAGTGAAGAAATGAAGTGGTTCTTAGTGCCCTACAACCAAAAAGACTGGAATTAAGTACCGGGAATTTGTTTATTTTCTACATTACTGATGATGCCTTTTTTAATGGGCTTCAGTAGAGTTTGATAGAAGATTTATTATAACTAAATGTCATGTTTTGTGTCAATTCCCTGGAATTGAAATCACCAGTCCTCTGCAATTAACGAATAAATCATTTTTTTCCCGTTGCTCTCTAAAAAGATCAATTCAAGCATTTTTTTATTGGCACCCCTATCGATATATTTAATTTGTTTGGTGGGCTAGGCCACATGCTGCCAGTGATGGTGACATGCTAATTAGCTTAACATGTTTGTAGCTTGTTGTTGTTTACGAGCATGAAGTTAGGTGATTGTGACTGGTGGTGTTATCACAGTGTATACAGCGTTGCTTCGAAGTGTTGATTGTGTGGGTGCAGGTAAAGTGGTTCTATGGAAATTGATAATGATTCATGCATGGAGACGTTGGCTAACTAGATAAATACTGATAGTGGCTCGACAACTGAGCGGGCCTTGGCATTCAGATAATCAAGCCAGCAGGGCCAACATTGAGTGTTGGTAGGAGACAGAATGTTAACCACAGTCTCTGGTTTTGCAGCACTATTAAAGTTGAAGCCACTTCCAGTTTTCTCTGCAACCATCATTATTCATACACCATCACATATTCACACAGAGAACATCTTCACTGGTTATTCCTCATTGTTGTGAGGCCCACTGAAACGAGGATGACTATATTATAACATAAAAGAAGTTGGCAAACTTTTTCTGAAACATTTCCAAAACCTGCGTGAATCTAACATTTTAATGAGTAAATGAGAGTGATAGTCAGGTTGTAAAATGTGATGTGATTTCTGGGATAATACACATTAATTTGAATGATGGTTGGTCAGTGCCATTAAATGTCCATCTGACAGGAGAGGGTGGGAGGAAATGGAAGATGTGAGGAGATTAGAGTGAAAAATGGGCCGGTATGAGCAATACTGTTACCATGTAAAAGAGTAGATTGACAAAGATAGATTTCACCAGGGGCTGGCTTTGTCCTTCAGTGTAAACCCTGATATGTACAGTGTGCCTCAAAGAGTTGCTAGAAAATAGTTCAGGAATGTCACTCAACTCGCATTGTATGCCATGAAAAAATATCCACTGAGTTATTTCAAACAGTTAAATTACTTTTCTTGATATTTTATGTGCATTTCTGTGTTTAGCATGGTTCTGATTTTCCTTGAATCCCATAATTTCAGCTGAAACTTACACTCCTCTGCATGAAGGAGTGTTTTCCATTTGCTTCCCAAAACTCATATTTAGATATATTTGTTCTCCTAAAAGCATTCTTTCTGTGAACAAATAATACTTTGATTAGACAGTGTTTTCTTCTTTCCAGGCTCAATTGAGCTGGCACATGAATTACATTTGTGTGGCATGTCATTTTTTCTTGTGCTTTGTTCTGTTTATTACCTACCTGTTGGCTTTCTCAGTTTCTTGGAATCCACTTTTGCGAAGTTAAACATAATTTACTGTGCTTAGTTTTTTTCTACTTCTGTTCAGTTGTGTGTTTTGTTGCAAGGTGTTACGCTTTCAGGGACACGTTTTTTAAGTTGTTTTTCATTGTTACCAAGTTATTTTGATAAATAAGGGACTGGAAGTGTTTTCTTTAAGAGTGACAGCCACCCTGTGAACACACCCTTGTATCTTAGCATACCCAGTAACATCTAAACTAATGTAATCTCATTAAAACCAGACACAGCGGCTGCTTGCTTCCACCCAGCTGAGTCTGACTGTGCTCCAGGCATATAAAGATAAAGGATGCTAGATTACAACAGCTGAACACACTGAGGCAAAAAACTTTGAGATGAACAAACAAGGCTGGGATAATCACATCTGTGGCTACTTCTATTTACATAGCTATCCATCTTTGAGAGCAGAACCGCAGCTTTGTTTTGACCAGAAGGAGTGGAAAAGCTTCTCTATCAAACACAACAGTTGCTCTCTAAACACAACCAATTAGGATGACGGATGACTTGCGCCTCGGCAAGCATCCCACGAGAGACATGAACATACAACTCGAATAATAACACAAACAAAGAAAAACAAAGAATGACATCAGAGAGCAAAGTAGAATATTTTTCATCCTGGGAATTTTGGCGCTTTGATTCCCTCCCCTTGGTCGATTGTTCTTTATCACGCCTGACACTGTTCTATTTGAGGAGATTTGTAGCACGGGTTTTGATGCATAATGGATGGGGGGCTGACGCAGAGCAGTGCCTTGTGGGAAGATGGAGGAGAGCTGGCGAGGGCGTGCCACTGTTGCTGATTGCTTCTTATTGAGCCCAGGCACCCTTGGGATCATTGTTATGATACGCTCAGCATGCAGAAGCACTGTACTGTATCATGCCTCATGCTATGACCTACATGAGTTACATGCAGTGTATCAACACTTACTGTGTCCACAAAAGAGCTCCTTCCCCTGATTTACAATTCAGTAATGCACCATTATTGCCTTTAACTTGACTATCTTCCTGGGACAGCAAAAGTCTCATTGAAGAAAAGAACTGAGTTGTAAGCAATGTTGAGATGAGCTTCAGGAAACTGCATCCTACAAATCTGTTAAGATAAAAGTCCTTACTGAGAACTACTAAGAATTACTGGTGAGAAATCTGTTTAATGAGCACTCTTTATCCTGAGGACAGATTAGCAGAGTGACAGAGGAATTCTTATTGTTTTAGTGATTCTGTACTTATAGATTCAGATTCCTCTGGTCAAATGTTGTTTAGAGGTTGTTCAGGATGTGTAACCTTGCAGGCATTACAATTCATCATCAACATTTATTGTGTTGTTTTTATTAAACTAATAATGTATGACGTGTACGTTCACCCAGGATGCATGTTACTACCAGCACTACTACTTTTCTTTGCTCTCCCTCTCCGTCCGGCCGTTTCCTTTCTCATTTCTTTATCTTGCTCCTGTCCGCTTTCATTTTCCTACACAGTGGTATCTTTGTTGGATCTGTGGTAGCCTACACAAATACTTTTGAGCCCTGGCTCTGCAAAAAAAAGGAGTTATGTTTAGTGATAGCAAGAATTGATTTCCAATTTCCTCCACAATGACTGCATCATTTCCAGCAACTCAGGCAATTTGGCTGACATTACTGAGACTGCCGCAGGCTGTAGATCAGGGTGACAGCTGTCTTCACCTGAGGCCTCGCTCACTGACATCAGAGAGAGAAATTTACTCTGTCTTTCCCCTGATGCTACCTCAATCAGAAATTGGGCTTGTCCTTTAGATAATTCAAGATTTGAACATTTTTTTTGTGGACAGAAGCAAATGTGCTTATTTGTTTCTATTTGGGGGGAATATTTATACAGTACATGTGTCTGTTTAATTATGTTTTGTTTTAGCTTTTCTATGGTGTTTGTATTTGGCCTTACATACGTTTCTTGCTGAGATTATTTACTTGTATATCTGTCAGTGGTAGTCTGGCTAGCCTGCCAGGATCTACTGATGGAATAAACACCTCCAGACAGGTAAAGGGTTTCAGAGCAACATTGCTGCAAATGTTATTTGGGGACAACTTACTGGGATAAATTATAAGGTATTGATTTGGTATTGTTTCAACGGGCTTAATTATCCAATCACGAGAAGAGAATTTGTCACTTTTATGTACCTTGTAAACTTAATCCAATACTCATAGTATACAATGTAAATACTTGGATGTTGTTGGCATCCTGCAAATATCTCCAAGATGTTTAAGAATAATAGAAACATATAACACATAACATTTCTTTTCACATTGCAACGTATGCATTGTTGAATCCCAAGGTTATAAGATGTTTTCTACACATGTGGGAGATATTTTGTAGGACCCAAACAGCATCAGAAAGACATGGCTATGGATTTATTGCATTTGCTTTATGATTATTCCAGATAAACTCCATTGTATTACATTACATTACAAAGTCTTTATCAATAGATAATCTTATCAGTGTGTCTCACAAACTGGAGACACAAGGTTAAAAATCGCTTGTGTGTTTTTGGAACTTTTACTCCTCTTGTGCTCATTGCAGTAAGCTTGCCTCTAAAGCTTGGCTCCCTCACCTTTCTTCTCTGATCCCCTGGGTTTTTGATAAAAGTTTTAGCACAGCAGTTCTTATGCTGTATTGATTTGCTTTCTTTTTCAAACCTAGCCATCCCCCACAGGCAGGAAAATTGCTTCAGTCAAATTTGCAGTCAACATCACCTCTTCCCTACTTCACAGAATTAGATCAACTAAAGATCAGTCTGGGTTTTAAGCACATTGATCCAAGATTGGCAACTGACTTGTTGTTGTTGCAGAGCAAAATATTCAGCACTGCTTTTCAGTGCCCTCCTCACTGATTTATCCACTTTTAACATAAAAAGGTTGAACTACTGAGCCAGGATGTTGTGTTTGTCGGTCATGCTGTGTCATGGGTCCCTTAACAGAGAATGGAGGTTTTGTTGTTTTTAGAAGTTGTGATTGGTGACGTGTTGACTCAGTGTGTTTCTGAGAGTGCTTCATGGGGAGCGGTGACAGGTCCTGTGGCTTGAAATGTGTGTGTGTGTGTGTGTGTGTGTGTGCGTGTGTGTGTGCGTGTGTGTGTATTTGGAGATTGTAGTAATGGAGGGGTTGTAGTGATTAACCACTTATCAACAATCAGTCCACCAGCTCTCCTCAAGCCTCCTCTTCCTCCTTTTTTATAAAAAATCTGCAAATGCTAAATTGTTAGGCAGCAGAGTCGGTCAATACACAGAAAGCACAAAAACATCAACTGCATAGTCTTATTTTTGTATAAGTTACACATGGGAAAATCCATCCTTATCTACAGCTACACAAAGGTTTGACGCACCAAACCATTTCCAAAAAGCAACAAATTCTACACCAAAACAGCAAACAGACAGATCACGCCACAGTGAGTATGACAGCGGCCTGGGTGACTGTGCGCCCATTAGAAAGCCATCATTATTCAATTTACACCACGTGTTGCGTGGTAAATTGGGTCTCTATAAGGTGCCACTGGCTCCTATTAGACGTGGTGTGAAGATGGAGCTTTATCATGGCGCTGGTGCAGAGGGATAAGTGGGAGGCCATTTGTCAGCTGTAATGCATTGCTCACAGCAGTTTTAATCAAAGAGCACTTTGTCCTTTTGACGAATGGTCTGGTGGAGGGGTGTTCAGCATTAAAA
Organism: Nannoperca australis; assembly: GCA_036023655.1. Taxonomy (NCBI): domain Eukaryota; kingdom Metazoa; phylum Chordata; class Actinopteri; order Centrarchiformes; family Percichthyidae; genus Nannoperca; species Nannoperca australis. The sequence continues at coordinate 31,381 of JAVQJD010047578.1, read as the reverse complement.
CGCTTTGTGGTCGTGTTAGATGGCAGGATGAAATTAGGCTTCAGTTACAGTATATGCCTGTGAGGGGTTTTTGTTTTATATTATTCTTTGTTTCATGAGGACATGAGAGAGTGTGTATCAGAGGTTCGGCTGCTTGATGAAGAAATGCCACCTTTTTAGGAATTATGGTAAGAAAAGCCTTAAAATATGACCATGCATTGTGTAAAAAAATCATTTTGAAAAAGATTTGTAGGCCTACAGTCATGAAACATATTAGTCATGCTGCACAGTGAAACATTCAAATCAGAATTTCAATCACATACACGAACATCACCGTTGTTGTGAAGATTTTAGCGTTAAGATTTAAGACAGTGAAATTGCTCTCTATGTCTTTTCAGATTTTTTTATCTCCTAAAGGACTCATTGCAAGATTTGGGACAGTTAAAGGCTTCACATGGAATTATAATGAGATGAGAGAGGGTTGTGATCCCCCTGATGGAGCGCAAAGAGAATGTGATATAATTAAACCAATCCCAAGATTGCTGTATCCATTTATAGGAAAATTCTTTACCTCCTAGTCAACGGCAATTAGATGAGATGCTTTAGATGCTTTGAGGAAGGTTGACCTAAACACAGTACAAAAGTCAGAGCCCTTAATTCTGTGCATTGTGCTCAGCTAGAAAGCTTGGCAAAAAATGGGTGAAGACTGATGTGCTTAGAAAAGAAACATAGTAGGATCTAATGAAAGCGAAGGAGTCAATATTTTTTCAACTTTCTTATCAAACCATTTTTCCTGTTCCTTCAAAGACTCTGGGTCTCCATTAAGTCCCCACCCATCCATGTAATATTCCAAATAGCTAAAAAACTCTAATACTGTTGACTAATGAGTTGGCTAATCCAAATGCGGTGAATCAATGTGGAAACCAGTGTCTGGGTGAATGAGAAGCGTTGCTCAAAGTGTCTGGGTGCTTTCTGGTGGCTTGTGATTAAACTGAGGGAGGCGAAGGGGAAAAAATCAATAGTTGAATTCATCTGCCAGATCCCAGGAATGTATTAGCGTTGTTAAACACATTCCACTTAAGGCAGCAGATGAGCGCTTTACAGACACATAAAATGAGTCATCGTTTAAACCATCTTTTAGTAGTGTGTCTCCACTAGCCATTAAACTGCCAAACTGCCAGACCATCATTAAGCTACGTCTCATTTCTTGTCAAATGGTCGTGTCGATGGCACTGATTCATAGCAGACGTCTCAAAGGCTCTCAGCTGACAGGAAAGCACCAAAGGGTCTCATCAATTTAAAGTTAGGCCTTGTTGACCTTCCGCTGCCCCCTCCACACACACAGGCAACTGCACACACTGGAAACTAGTCTAGAGCACATTCACATTTGCATTATATACACAGAAAGCTTCAGCAGCAGCTTGCTCTAACTGAAGTCCTACAGGAAGATTTAGGGAATGATCTTGTATTCTACTTAATGTGATCTTAAACTGTAACATTGTTACAACTAGCTGTTATTAGGAATGCAATGCAAGGGAACCACCCTTTGCAGGATCATTTACCTATTTTGCTGAGTGAAACCTGTCCTTGTCCACAGGGTGGTGATGTTTGCCTATGAATAATCTCTGTGATTACACATGATCACAGTCTGCTCAGGTGCATCATTACCATTCGGATCATGATTATTTCCCACGATTCTTACCTTTTTTAAACAAAAATATTAATTGCAATCCGTATCTTCTTTATGCAGACAGCACAAACAAGATGATCAACAGCTACTGGTAAGGGACACACTGCCGTCTTCCTGTGTGTGCTTAAAATGTTTAAATTAAAAACAATTGCAACTAATACACCACTCCCATGTAGCCTGCACTGTATCCCAAAACACAGAGGCCTTGACCAGTTATAAAGAGTATAACTTAGAGCAGGTAGCACAGAATGACCAACAGCTGCAGAGATACAATGTTACATTGTCTATCAGCACATTAATGTGTTGTTTTGAGCTAACTGAGGTGATAGCTATGTCCACAAAACGTTACTGTGTGGCCACCAAATACTCTATGTACGTTTTATACCTATTGTGCAAGTAATGAATTTCAATTCATTTTTATTTCTATAGCGTCATATCACAAAGTTATCTCAGGGCACATTTTCATATAGAGCAGGTTAAAAGCAACACTTCCCACCTTTTAACAGGTAGAAACCTCGAGCAGAACCTCGAGTGGTCTTCTGCCTCGACCAGTTGGGGAGGGAGGGAGAGAAGGGGAGAGAGAGACTCTATCTATATTAGATATCTATATACAATCTATATTAGCGTCTATCCCTGCTGGGTGTTTGATTCATTTGGAAACCGGGTACAAGTACATCATATGTGTCAGAACTGGGGGTGGATAAATGTATTATGTATGTTCTTCCCTACCATCACCGGTTTTCTGCATCTCTGGCACATCTTTTGACTTCTAAAAAGCTTTTTCTTTCACTGCATTTTACTCCTTACATTGATGTCCTGCCCCCTCTTCCTGTGAACAGTTTGTCACAGGGAGTAATGCACACTTGTCATTTGATGTTGCAGCTTAAGAAGTTTGTTTTGTTGAAATGGATCCCCCCACTAATGGCAGAATGTTGGTGACAAAAAAATAGAGGCCTGAATAGTGAACACAAGATAAAGAAGGAGAAATTAGCACTTACATATTTGACACAGGCTCTTTCTACAATACAAGTCCTCGAGATTACAAATGCAGGACCTGCGTTTTCTCTAACGTGTAATTAATCACATGATCGAAACTAACTGACACAGAGTGAACCTGGGGTTCTGGGGCCTTTGGGCAGTTGCCCAGTTGGTAGTCCAGCCTAATTGTCATAAGTTGTTAACATGTTTTCTATCTCACTCATTGCCTTTGTTTCCTGATTGTTGTTCCCTAAACATCCAAAACATCCATTTGTTCTTCTATCTGATGCTCCAGTGAGGCTGTAAAATTGTGTGGAAACCTCTTTGTTCAGTGATGATTCACTGATGGTGGCCAGTGTCTAAGTAGTTCCCATTTCTCTTGTCTCTTCACTCAGCCATTGTCCCAGTGCTGCCGTCATACAGTGTGCCAAACCACACTCAAAAAGCCTCTACTGAGCATGACAGCCCTGTGCCCTGCAGTTTCCAGCCCCACCACTCTCGGGGATAAGCCTTAATTGGCTCTTTTCTTGTGTGGCGACAGGTCCCCCTCTGCTCATAAGTCTTAAGCACAGTGAAGCATTAGCATTTGCTCATGCAAAGAGGTTTTCCTAAAGCTTTTCCTAAAGAGTCACTGATCTTTCCCAGGGTTCAGTTCAAAGGGAATGTCGGAGCTGTCCAGATGGGTACAAGAGAAGATCAGGCCTGCCAAAAGAGTTTTCTCCCTTTGTCAGCCATCTACACATGTACACACACTCTTCTTCCCCTGCAGCCATTGAACTGTAACTCAGATCACGAGTCAAAGTTGGCTTGATTCAATGTATGTGGTCATACAACGATAGTATGTGATCTTCTAAAGTTGTGTAATATAGATGTACATAAGTAACCTAATTACCTACTTTGTAAGATTTCAAAGAAAAGAGAGGATGAGGCAGAGGGAGAAGAAAGAAAGTTATGGCCTTCTGTAAGCTTGTTGAATCAGACCAGGAGGAGCCTTAAATCATCTGTTTTCATTTCCAGGGACATAAGATAAAATGGATCTGTCTACCAGGTCACATCTTCATTAATGCTCTGATGTAGATCTGATCTGAAGTAGTACCTGTACAGCCAGGCACAATGCTACTGACCTTTTGGCACTAGTCACAAATTCAACAAAACACAATATCCTGTTGCCCACTGCTAAATTGGATCAATATTTCCTGTTCTTTTCTTCTTTAGCTAAGTGTGTTCCAATATGGTATTTATTTTATAATCTTATAGTCTATAAAGGCAACTTACTGGAACACAAGTACAGATTTGGTATAGCAGAGTCAGGAACAAGTGCTTCATTATGACTGGAGGTGGCAATTGGTGTCTATGTTGTTTAGAAACAACACATGCTTTGTTAGCAAAGATGTCAGGTTGACTACATCTGCATCATCAATCAAATGGAGTCGGATACATCTCCCTTATATGGGCTTCCTCATTCTTCTACATGGACCTACTGTACACATAACAGTGTCCACCTTGTCATTTACCTCCAAAAAAAGCTGAACCAATCCAGCTGGCCTTTCCCCTCCTTTCATTTTGGGTAGAACCTGACTGTTTCAAAGTACTATATTGAGCATTTTCCTGTTTTACCAAATGAACACCACATTTTCTGGTACTTTCTGCTACAGAAATAGTACTTTCTTCAGTAACAATTTGAGCAAGATTAATCAGTTAGTTTGTCATGACTGGCCCTGTCTTTGAACATTGTGTCAACTAGCTGGCTAGTAGACTGTAGACTTCTGTAGTTCTAGTAGAAAGCTCAGATCGAGAAGAACTTGTGACACATGGGGACATTTAGGCACTCGATTCCATAAGGAAAACAGTAGATAACCACAAAATATAACCATAAAAATGTAAGTTTCACACATGGGAGCCCAGTAAGAGACGTCTGCTCAGCTAGAAAGCATCATGTGACCCCAGGCTGCCTGTCTTATGGGCAATTATTTTGTTTATTTACATTAACTCCTCTGTTGCCTCAAAATCATTGGGCAATGATTTATTGATGTTCTAAAATGTTACACGCACTGTGGCAGCCTGGCAGGCAGCAAGCCATAGGAAAAGCAAGGCAGCAATAGAGGCGTTTATAAGCTACAGAGGTTTCAACATCCTAATTAGAATGTGCTGTCAGGCCTCTGCCTGTTAATGCAGCTTTCCTTCCTTTAAGGGAAATACTGCTTCCTCTTTCTCCTGTTCCTCTTTAATCTCATCTCTTCTGTTTCTGCCATGCGGCGTTGGGAAGGTGTTGCGTAGGAAGAAGTAGCAGCTGAGCAAGACATGTAGTGAAAGGCAAGGATGTTGACACAGTCAGCTACCAAAGGAAGTCATGTTGATTAGGCAGGAAACATGCCTCACCTTGTACAACTGAAGCCGGTCTTTCTTTTAAAGTAAACAGCACAACAGTCTGTCACTTCAGTTTATGTCTTACCTGAATAGTTAAGCAGATAAAATAGCATAACTAGACTTAAATAAAAATAAATAAAACGTAAATCTTTAAAAAGTATAGACATTGTAGAAATTAGAAATGGAGTTTTGAATAAATTTGACATTGATGACTGAAGACTAGAGAAAAAAGCCTGAAAGTATATGAAGGGGAAATTGATTATTTCAACAACAGCAATTAACACTTCTACAGGTTTTTCATACGAAAGGTATGGACTTGTGGATTTCATCTAAACATAATTAGATCAATAATTTTGGCTTTGCAATAGTTTATCTTATACAGTTCAATCTTGGTCAAGAATTATTTTTTATTTAATTATTTTGTTTAGAGTTGGAGGGTGTATGAACATGCACTGTGAGGACTTCTAATGTGTTGTGTCTGTCTGATTTTCTATTTATACAGAATATTTGATGTTTAGGAGTCTTTTTTAGAGACACATTTGAGGGAGTTGGGCTGAGAAGTGAAAGTAATGTAACAAGTAATGTAACAAATTACTTTTGTAATTAGTAAAAATAATGTCTTTTTTTTTGCTGTCAATGTAATTGTCAGAAAATCTTTATCCATCAATGACTAACCAAAGGAGACTAAGGATCTGACAAAGCATTTGGTGCCATCCTGCAATTTCGTAACAGTTTTTAATGCACAGTGCTACAGACACAATTCAGTCAATCCAATAAGTGCTGAGGTTTAATTTACAGCTGTGGCCACATGCAAGGCCAATGGCAATGTCTTTTAACATATCTTTATCTTAAACATGAGTTAAGCTAATTTCTCTCAGTTCTCCTGCACTGACACAGAAATAGATTTCACACAATGATAGTGTGTGTGTGTGTGTGTGTGTGTGTGTGTGTGTGTGTGTGTGTGTGTGTGTGTGTGTGTGTTGATGTGTGTAAGCTACAAAGTGTCAAACAAGCAGACCGACAGGAGCAATGGACAGATAAATTAACTTGCAGACTTACACACGGTGTTCATATTCTCTCCTCTTCAGATTTCGGAGGGGTGATTTGTGGAGACGTGGGCTGATGTGTTCAGATATCGTGATGTTGTACTGCTGATTGATGAGGACTCTAACCAGCGAGCTCTTCCTGCCAGCCTGTTTCCTGTTCAGGTCAGTGCCAGACAGCAGACAGAGGTGATTGATGTCTGATGTCTGACTGGCTGATCTACTAAAGCCAGGCAGACTTCACCATTTTGCGAGCACAGATATATTCGTCCCAGATGAAGGAATGAAGTTTCAGGGTGATATGTATGATATTAGATTGTTAGTGGATTGTGTAAAAGTAGTCTGCAAATCCAATGACAGATAAATGGTCTAAATTAGCTTTTAGACTTTTAAAGCATGGCAATTCAATTCTAGGTGCCTCTATAATGTTTACAGTTACAATTTCCTATTTCTGTAATAACAGTTACATAATCAGTTACAAATTATTCAGTATTTATTAGATTATTAGCTATACTAGCAGCGTGGCTCTAGTGATGGCAGTGCCGTTCCATAAGTCCACTAGTTTGGTCAGAGTTAGATGGCTCAACAATTATTGAATGGATTACCATGAAATTTGGTAAAGATATTTGTGTACCCCTCACAGTGAAATATAATAATAAAGATAATAGATAATAATAATCTAGTGCCATTATCAGGTCAACATTTTGATTTATCCAATTATTTGTCTTAGAACCAATTACCTGCAAAATGAATGACATTCCCATCAGCCTCAGCTGTACTTTGTGTTTAGTGCTGGAGACTCCCAGTCTTGTAATGTTTCTGTCAGCTGTGTCATGAATCCAGTTTATCCCATTTAATGTAGCTTTCAAAAACATAATTCACTTGATTCAAGGTGTAATATAATTTTGGAACGACGAACTTGGTTCTGTAACCTTCTAATATCACACATTAGACATTTCTGTAACTGCCTTCTTCATGAGGACAGCAGTGTATGAGCAGTATGTGAGACAGTGAGAATGAAAGGAGAGTGGTTGTCATTCACTGTTCAGCTCAGTGCCTGTCATATTCAGCCTAATCATTTTCCTCTGGCAGATGATTGCTTTTTATTACATGCACCACACTAATAATCCAGGAGAGAGCCTCCACGTGCGCTCACACACACACACAAACACATAGCATATCAAAGAAAGATGTCTGTTGACGTCTGACAGCTGTGTTCGTCTCAGGATCACTCCACCATGTTGAGTTTCTGCCAGAGGAAACCGAGAGAAAGCGTTTGATTTCTCATGCAGCGTGGGGAGGAAGGGAGGGTGGAGAGGGACAGCAGTGAAATTCATTAATTCCAGCGATTTGCCAGTCGAAGCTTCTTTTTCTTTTCTTTTTTTACCAGAGCGAACATAAACAAACACAATCATGTGCAAATGAGTCCAAATGAGATGTGACAGTTCTATTGGGTTTAATTTATTAGCAGTGATTATGCAGGCTCGCTTTTCACTGGCAGCCAGCAGAGACGAGCGAGCGTAAATAAAAGAAATCAGCAGCTTTATGAAAAGTGGATATTATTAATAGTGATGGCTAAAGCTGCTAGCCTGATGAGATTCATTTAAGCACTGATATACTCAGCCTTTATGAAAGGAATTGTATTTTGTCGCTTCTTGAGCACTTAATTCAAACTAGAAATGAGCTTTTCATGACCGCTCAAGGCGCTATTGTCACAGCAGGGGTTAAACGGACACTATGAATGTTTATTACAATATTTTGGGTTTCTACATAATAGTACACGGTGTGATGTAAGCTAGATGGCAAGTTAGCCAAAATATTGTAATGTAAAGATTGTTTGTGCTTGACATAAATGACCTAAAGCTGGTCGTCTGAAAGCTTTCCAACTCTGTTCTCACAGCTTGTTTTCCTAAAGTAAGCACTTAAATACTCTATTTACTCTACTAATCTGAGGTGGTGTTCAAGTCACAATCCTGTTAAACACAGCATTTGTATGGGAGACTAAAAAAGTATTGATAGTTCTATTAAAAACTATGAAATACGTTGTCTGTAGTCATGCAGTGGCATTGAGGACTAAATACATAGGGGTTTTCTTGGTAAGTCATAATACATGCTGACATACTAAATGCACAAGGAATACTTATCTATAGTAAATATCACTGTACATTGAGCCTTCTCCCACTGTGGCCAGCTGTTGAGGGAGATCGTGAGTTTTCAGCAGTGCACTGTGGGATAGTTTATATGCATCTGAAATCAAGACTAGCCTAGGAAGACTTGTGCATAACTCCTATTACATTATATAAAGCGAATGAATATACACCCCACTCATGCAGAGAGTTCTTGATTCTACCCATTTGTTATTATCTTTGTCCTCGGGCTATGAACGCCTCTCCTTGTAATCTAATGCAGTGGACTTTACTGTAAGTTTGAAGTCAGACAGGCAAAGAGAAAAAAAAGGCGAAGTGCAAGCCATCGATTTCACACTGTGGTTACACTGTGCTGACAGCTTGCCGTTAATCATCTTGGTTGGCGTGGAGAAGCTGATATCATCCAGCATTATTTTTAAGGACTCTCACCTGTCACCTCGAAAACTAAATTCACTGACGTCCTGCTGATTGATAATCCCAGGCGGCTGTGACACTGCCGGCCATTGGGAATCGTTTAATCAACCCGTCGGCTCAAGCTGTCCAGGCTGCTCCGCAGGGAATCAGGCTGATTTCTCCTCTGCTGCACAGGGGTCAGAGGTTACAGGCCTTCGGGAGTCTGCAGTGTTATTGGGACACACAGAATGGTGGCTGACACTTACAAAACTGTTGGCTGTTGAACTTGTTTGGGGAATAATGCTTCCCTCTTAGAAGGCATTTTCATTTTATTTGCAATGCTGTGCTTAGATCAGTAATCATATTACAGTTGTCTAATGGATCATAATAAAGCGCAAACCATGAACCACAGAGTTAAATATGTCTTTTCACATCATCATCATTCCACATTCATATAGTCATCTAAAATAATTGTCTTTTATCTGTGCAGGTTTGTTTGACAAGGTGTTTAATTTGCCAGATTAGCATAATTTGTATGCTAGAGATGAAAACAAAAACAACAGACAGAACAACGGTTGAAGAGCCTTAATTAGGTGTGTGAAGATGCTCCATAATTGCGGTAGCTTTGGTGTTACTGTAAACAAATGTGTTTGTGCTTTGTTAGTGTGTTCACATCTGTTCCAACTGCACACACTCAGCTAGATTTTGGAATAATTGTAGAGGTTTAACAATCTTGGATTAGGAGCAAATCGGATCATTAGCTAATTATCATTAGCCAAAACCCAAACCATGTGCATATATTCTAATTCAATGACAAAATCCAATTGTAAATATGAAGCTTATCATTTGAATTCAAATGCCAATTTCTTCCACATATACATCTACATGAGTCTTTATGCTTGTTATATAGTCAGAGAATGCTCCACTGAGTTGTATTACAAACCCTGGTCACCTGATACAGACAGACCTGGACTCTGCTTTCGATGATTCTGAGCTGACTGTCGAAGGATCTAGGTCATGTCGAAGAGATTGGGACAAGTATGGTGGCAGAGATGTATTTAGTTGTGTTGCGGAAAGACTGTTTTGCACTTCCAGGGCCACTGTATTTACTACATGGATGAGAATGAACAATGTATTTGGTAGTTGAAATGTTCTTGCAAACACCACTGCATGCAATTAGCCTATAGATTGGTTATCAGTTGAGCAGGTCAATAAGACAAACTTTCTGTGTTAACGTACTGTTAACGTACTGTAATTTTCGGACTATAAGCCGCTACTTTTTTCACACGCTTTGAACCCTGCGGCTTAAACAATGATGCGGCTAATTTATGTTTTACAGGCCAACGAGCTTCATGCCGCCAATACATTTAGGCTTGTCACACCACCAGACCAATGAAATTACTGAACAGGTCACAGTGGACCAATGAAACCGTTCGAATCACCGTAAATCAAACGCACTCACTAAATTCTTCAGATCAGTCATTTCTTTTCTTTCTAAATTCAGAGGGTGCTGCTTATATTCAGGTGTGCTCAATAGTCCGGAAATTACAGTAGATCATTTATTTTCTTGGTTTGATCACACTGATCACATTGTTTCCATGATAACAAAGGGCATTGCAATTTCAAGGAAATGTTCTGCATGTTTCATCTTCTGTTGTGGTCGACTTTGTTTGGGCACTTGTTCTGTCGCACCTACTGAGTACTTCTGAATACAATACTTCAAATTTCACATAACAGATCACCCAGATTAGTTCTTCATTGTGCTTTCCGCACTAATGTTTGTGAGATGCATAAACGATTATCAAGGCTAACTGTGGAGGCTAAATTAAAATGTTGCCTTTTTTTGTTTGATTGACACTGTAAATTGTTGATTGTTTTTATTGTTTTTTTTATTCCCAAGTGACCCCGGGAATACTTGCAACCTCTTTGTGGAACCTAATGGGGATCGAAATAAAGTATTAGCAACAAGAACAAGATGAGCATGTGGCTTTGACATGTAATGTTACATGCATTCCATATTACAGTCCACTAGTAAAAGTTCAAACATCTATTACGTTTTTGGAGAGGACAAGAATGTACCTGAATGGGAGATAAAAATGTGCATATAGATGTTTCTGGAACAGCTGCTGTTGTCTAACGCACCAGTGACTACAGTCTGACAAATCTGTCCAGACCTCCTCGTGTGTGTGGTGGCTCTAGGTACAAGCACTGCATGTTGCACAGTAGATACAGAACCAGTTAAAGGCTCTTCTAGAAACCAAAGGAATAGTCCTCTTTCAGTTAGCTAATAATGACCTTTTTGGAGCCACTCGCAGTCGTTGAGTGATGAGCCTGTAGCCAAGGCCTTAAAACCCATTACATGTTCTGATTGTGTCAATCTAATGTGCTAATTGAATGCTATCCCTCAGCCACTTTTCATCAGTGAAGAGCCCATGCTGGCGAACTGATTTGGATGTAATTTGCACAGCGAGAGCTTCAATCACAAGAGACAAACATTTTCCCTCTCATTAAAGAGCACATTAAAGACTATCTTCTCTAGTTGCCACAGTGACTCTATCTAATATGATTTGCTGGAAGTGTGCAGAGAACAATTTCCCTGTGTGATCCAGTGAGACTTGTATTTTCTCTCCTCACTTCTCTCGCCTCTTCTCTCCTCTGCAGTAAGTGAGTCTAAAGAGACCTCTTTGATCTTGTCTCATGGCTCTCAATACTCCAGACTGAATTTAAATCACAAGGCAGACTATTTTAAGAACAAAGCTGCCGTCGTGCTGAACAAGGGAGAAGAGGAGCTCACTTTTATTTCTCCCGCTATCCTGTCAGAATGAAATTTGCTAGACAGTAGGGGAAGCTGTGCTTTAGTGTGTGTCATTTGAATCCATCACATGACCATATGAAAAATGAGTCTGTGCCTGGTGAACATAATATGTGAGGACGATAGTTGTATGCAGGGAAATATGCTATTATAATGAATTTTGTTGTGTGTTTGAGACTAATTGCAAAAATGTATACACATGTAGTGCTCTGACTTTGAACAATCTCAAGGCTGCAAATTAATTATTCCTGACAGACCCTTGACAACTAACACATGTACATATGTTATTTCACATGCATGAGCCAGATTTAAACTGCTAGCCTTCTGGCAATACTAACACATTAAAACACTGTGAAAACATGTAACATTTTTAGATGGCAACAGCAATAATACACATTTTCTGTGATTACCTTGTGGGTTATTTTTGTAAAAGCATTTTATTTTCAGCAACGGCTCATGGAAACAGAAAATTAAAATCCTAGACCGGCATGGGAAGATGTTTGATATCTTTATAGAGGAGTTCATTTTGCCTTACTTCTGATAGTACTTCTTGACCAGGTATTAGCTGGAGACTACATGCTGAGTCCCTGTTTTTCTCTTTACCTTCTCTGCTGTCTAAACAGGGGAACATTTCTTCCATTCCAAACACTGTGTGTTGCCCAACCTGGGTCACAGTTTATTTCCACAACTGTGCTATCACAGATCAGTGATCTGTGGAACGTCACCTGAAAAGGCATTACTGATTATGTCATGACTTTGGGTGTATAATTGATTTTTAAGATAAAGGTGTACCATATTTTTTTGTCAGTACATCACTGGTTTTCTCTATCTATAATTATATCAATTATAAATATTCGAGAATGGGTGTTTGTTGTTGCTATAGATATCTATAATTAGTTGCATTTTGTTTCAGTGTCCTTTATACTGATCACTGATGTATTAGGTCACTTCTACAAGCATTACAAACACCGTCAGCATTGCTAAGGTTTCCCCCTCTATGCTTTCTACCTGTATGGAAAGGCTTGCCCCTGTTTTTCATTGTTGCCCTTTTCAAAAAAGCCAGCAAACATGCAACGAGAAAGGTCAGTGGGTTCTGAATAACATTAAGGCTCTTTACAGCCTCTTTTCCACTCGTCCGTCTCTACCATCCGAAAAAGACATCCATCTACTCCTCTCCTTCACAGGTAACTGTTAAGGTAGAAAAACTGTCAGCACACCAGTTCTACAGTAAACTGTGATGGCTGTCTCTCTTCCCTGACTCTCGACCCAACAGACTCTTGGTACCTCTATTGCTTTATTTTGCTGACTGATGAAATCTACTGATAGAGGGGTCCTCGCCATAAACAAGGATGGAATGTGTCAAAGGTTGGCACGATGGGGATTTAAGCTTGACAAGGGATCTAGGCTGAATGCTACATAAAGCCTTACTCATAAAAGGGCACGGCTCCCCATAGCATGTGTCGAACAGGGAAGATGTATTGGCTGTTTGCTGATAGACAGACACAGAGTTACCAGGAGAGAAAAGAGATGCTTCTACAATATCCACTCTAACCATCTAAATCATCTCACATGGGGGCAGTATTGCACCATCTGTCACACACCCTTCCTCAATTCCCGTCATCTCCCTCCTCGTCCTCATCCTCCTCCTCATCTTCCTCTTGCTGATGTGTTCTTTATCTGCTGTTACTACCGAGGCATACAGCAGGCATCTTCCACTCTAGGCCTCCTCATTTCTCTTCTCATGTTGCCTTCGAGGAAATCAACACAAAAGACACGACCAAAACCCACAGCAATCCACGTTTTGAGCATCAAGAGGAAAGTGGCACTGGGCCCTGCTTTTGTATGTGGATAACCAAGTTATCCAGATTAGACATTAGATTTGACATGGACCAGAACCAAGACATTTTAGGGTGAACCCCATACAACCTCATAATTTACTGTTACAAATAGCGTGCTTTCTGAGATTTATAATGAAAGAATGTTGATGTAATTAGGATTTAAGATGTGAACATGTGAGCAGGCTATTGAGAAATCATTAAAAATAAATAGGAACCGATCCAAATTTTGTTTGAGATAATGTGAGTAGAAAGAGTCAGAACACATGGCAATTTGACATTATGGGAATTTGAACACGGATATATTAAATTAACTGCAGAATTCACTTTGCTGAAAATTATTTATGCAACAAAAGCTGCTTTTCAAGGGCTCAATTTCATGGCTTATGATTATCACTGAAATGTGTCTTGTGCATCAATGGTGGAGAACCTCGCCAATCATGCATGAACATCATTCGTAGTCTGACTGCATTGACTGGTAATATCTAATCTAATTAATATCAGTGATCAAAGTGTGGAATGAATGGATTACAATTTAGAACATAATAATACTAGTAACAATGCAGGAACACATATCATTTCAATTTTATCTATGAATCTGATACCCCAGTGCATGCTGGAAGGATTCCCCTCACACATCCTAATTTAACCCCAGTCACTTGATCACTCATATTAATACTGATAATGGTTTCAACTCTGTAATCGTTTTTCTACTTAACTGCCAGGATTAACAAATCAGTCCTCAAATTGCATTTAAAGAACCATATTAGCCTGATAACCACGTTTGTCTGAATTAGTTAAGCTACATTTGAAGAACAGGGCCCTAGTGTCAAAAGCATCCACTCATGCCAAAGATGCTGATATATATGGATTCAAGCTGATAGCTTATAGTTTGCCCCCATATTTTTATATCTTTAAATGACCCTTACATCTGCCAAATTACAAATATTTTGTGTATCCTCCTTTATTTTTATCAAGGTAGTAGACATTATACTCAAGATAATAGGTTCTCTTCAAGTTGACAAACAATGCAGTATTGATTACTTCTGCTATATAGTAAAGCTAAGTTTTATCATAAATGTGGAACGCACTGATATTTATTTATGTAAATTTATTATTTATAAAGAGTCAATCTTGGCCAGATACTTATGCAAACAGTAGGAGAAATTAAGCTTTCCGGAATTCCTTTGCCTCGCACTATCTCCTTCGTTCCTCCTGTTTATCCTTCATTGCGAGCTTAGTTATGGCTGTGATTGTGACCAGATTGTCTGAAATCTCCCCTATTCAAAGCAGAAACACCCCACGCAGTCTCCCCTTACACTCATCTGTTCCACAGGTGGGAGAGAGCGAGTGCAATCTGGTTCAGTGTATCACAGCGGGCTACTTTTCTAGCTGGTTCACAATACTCATTGATTTGTGAGCTGCTGCTGCGCTGTTCCCTAGGCTGTCTCAGGCCTCTCTCCCCTCTCTCTCTTTCTCTGCTTACTCACCCCCAGCCTGGCAGAAGTCATCTGAGGACAACTGCAGTGCGATAAGATGGTAACACATCGCCGGTGGGCGGGGTGTTGTTTGTTTCATTAAACATGACCCCAGTGCGCTGTGGAAGAAGCAGTTCATACTGACAGCACATACATTTATTTTGCCGGTGCTGGAGGGAAACAGACGCAAACAAATTGGTTTTGAAAAAGCTTTAACAGCTGTGCATCTGGATCCTAATGAGAAATGGGATGCCTGCTAAATAAGCTCAGCAGGAAATATTTCTTACTAAATATCTCTTGGAAGTCCTATGTAGCCTGTGAATAATTTCTGATAAATCACAAGGCCATAATTTACATTTAGCTCATGATATGTCTAGGAACATAAAGTTCTCAGATTTTCTTAGATTCATGACTGTGTGATACTCAGAAGAGACAGTGTGGGGTTGTATATAAATTCTGACTGTGCCAAGCACTGCACTTCATGTATGTCTGTCTGGACAGGATTGTAATGTGACCTTTAACCTTTCTCAAAGACATTCCTGAGGAAGAAAAAAATCTTTACAGAGCAGGATATTGGGACAGACTTCTTCCAGTGGGCTCATATGAAACTGATCACACCTAAACCAAATTTCTTTATATATATATATATATATATATATAATTTTTTTTTTCTTTTTTTTTTTCTGCTGATCGAAAGAGCCCTTCTTTTGTTCATTCTTTCTCTAAATCCCTCCATCTGTAACAGCCTGGCTTGGGCTGCTGGATCTCCCGGATGGATGGAGGGATTTAAAGATAGACCGACTCAAGGAAAGCCAAGATCAGGGAACCGGGGCTAAAATGAGGGCTTGGTTTAAAGGCTGTATATCCTCACTGACAGGAAAGAAGTGGGAAACGGATAACAGTAGCCTCTTGCTCTCGTTCCCCTTTCCTCTCATCTCCATCTTCCTGCCACCAGTTCTTGTTTCTTCTGGTTGGGAACCCCAACATTCCTGTGATGGAAAGTCACTGCTGGATCCTATTTCCTACTAGTCTCTGCTGAGAGCCCACAGAGACACATGGAGATTGTTACTTATTCAAAAGGCAGTATAATCCAACCAGTTTCCTTCAGGATTCTTTTTCCACACTGACCATAAAACATGTCTTATTTTAATCGGGGTTCATTCCAACAACTGCAGTGACCTCTGTAAACTAGAATTAGCATGTGTGTATTTAGAGAAAGATAAGTCATGACAACCTTTGACATTCTGACAGTGTGCTGACATTGTGGATTCAGTGTGGAGGCTTAAGTGATTGATGGCTCAGAATGGAAGCCTTTTGAGTTTTTCTCATGGTACGTATGGACAATAATGATTGATAGCTGAACGCTCGAGTTCTCTTCTAGCTCAGGATCACATTCCATCAGAGTTGAGGGGGTGGCGCAGCAGTTTCTGGCCTCTTGAAGTGTCTTTGAGGAAGACATTTAACTCTTAAGCTTTCTCATGATTTGAGTTGATAAGAGGATAGGCGATGCACCTTACATGTACTATGGCATGTGTACATCCAAATGATGGTGAGCAAAGTGGATTACACTACTTTTATGATGAACTGTTTTACTGTCAGAGGTGTTGTCTAAGAGACCAGTCCAGTCGGAAGACAAACGTTTTTATAGCCAGCCATCAGACAGAGGGATGAGATGCAAAAATCGTTTAAACACGGGGATAATGGCCCACATCTTCAAACTATCTCTCTTGGAAGCCGTTCCTAGTGTTGCACTGTGTCACAGTAACACAAATAATTGTGTAAAGAATGAGCTAGAGAGAGAAGTTAAAACCCTGCTCACTATTTTACCTCCACAGAGCTGGCACATCGCTGCGTGAGGTGGGTGTGTTTGTCGGACTTTCAATTTTGTACAGTAACAGAAATTGTTGGACACAGCCCTGTTGTGAATGTAGACTTTTTGTTGACGCTAGCATTTGTGTGGCAGTTTTTATTGATATCATTCAGTTGACGGCAGAGGATATTTAGTGTTGGGTTACTGTAACTAAGTCACAATGAGAAATGAAATTCAGAAACACAATTAGACATTTTACTATCTTGACCTAAGCATTTTAAAATTAAAATGTCAATTTAGTGACAGTGATGCACTACTTTAAGAGTTTAATGTGTGTGTGAGTGAGTGACAGCCATTTACAAAGGAAGTGTTGTGATTGTTTCTATAATGTTTAGAGAACAGTAACAGTGTTTCATAAAATGTAGTATATATTATATATTAATAAAAGAAAATTAAAAAGCCATCCTGATCCTGAGTGAGGCCTTCTTTTTCACTTCTTTTTGTTTGTGGCACTGGGAATTTCGAAAATGTTCCTTTCATTCAAAAGACATTTAGGCTTGTAGAGAATTACTTTTAATTTAGCTAGTTTGAATACATCACATGCAGATATGCATGAGATTTCACAGTAATATGTGGAGCTCTAGTCAAAAACTCTCTGACATGTGTGACTATTATTACCCTGTTCAGCGTTTGATCACCTACTGCCTACTTAATCCTCTCTAATTAAAGTATTAGAGGGTGGAATGAAAACTAACAGACCTCTCACTCCTTCAGGACGAGAGGTCCATCTGTTCCATAAAACTCACCCCACATAAAAACACAAAGAGTCCTTATCGCCTCTGCAGCTCAAAGCCCATTATTAACCTTCCCCTCTCCCCCTGTAATGTAAAACAGCTGTTGTATTGCAATCTCATATTTGGTGCGGAGTTCTGTAAATAGACAAATAACATCATCATATTATACTCAGTTGGCTGTTTGTGTACAGTATGCACAGGTGTGAGATGTTGACTGCATGTGAAGATTGGATGATGTGATGTAGCTGGTGATGTGAGGTTGTGGAGGAGATTGAGACTCCTTAAGGGCAGCTGATTACACTGCATATTTCTCTGATATCATCATCACAACACAAAACATCCCAAGGCAGGCATCACAAGATGTTTACACTGCATAAAATATTCATCTTAACTAGTCATTTAGTCTTATATTGCCTTTTTTAAATGATTATGAGAGAACCAAAAACTGCCAATGTAGTGTGATAATTGCACTAATTTCCACTGCAGTTTCGAGTATTATGATCTTAAATTAAGGCTGTTTTCAAATCACCTGACCCAGGAACATTCTTGAAAGTGGAATTATCTTGCCCTGCTGGCAGTGTCTGACTTATTTAATAAAAAACTAAGGTTTCAATACCCAATGCCAGAGCATATCAGTTGTTAAGATTGACATTTTCTGCCATGTAAACACACAGAAGGCAGTTTGTTTCTCTGCCTTCCTCTCAGGATGTTTCCCTTGCACTTAATGCTTCCCATCTCTCTCTGTGTTTTGTCCAGAAAGCCATTTTTCTCTAGTATACTGTGGCTTCAGGAGACCAAAGGCAACCTTTTCCAAACCCAATATCTCATGTTGAATCACCTGGTCCTGACAACCTTCCTGCAGACTCTCGTTGGATCTCTCTAAGCCATCACAACACAACTCATGGCACCGACACATGTATTTCAAAGCGTTATGGACTGACTGACATTAACTTTCCCGGTGATGTGTTGAGAAGAGATAGAAATATTTCCCAGTATAATACTTGAAAAGTTTGTAATTGAACTATCATATCACTTGTGTACAGAGTCAGAAAGTTTGAAAAGTAATGAGATAAGGGATTAGTGCCAAGTGCATGTGGATTCAACATGTGAGGAGTTCATCTGCTTGTTAGTCTTTGCCTCCTGTCAGTAAACTACACCCTCATGAATAAACACTTGTAAATGTTGTCGGCGATACCAGTCAGCATCTGAAAGCACACTTTGTCCCTTCTAACTGTTCCCATGGTCCTGTGACAGCAGGGCATTGATGCCTCATTGCCTAAAGGACGCAGGATCCCAAGACAACTCCTTTAGACTCTAGCAGGAAATTGATCACATCACTGTGTGGATTTGGCCTTGAAACTACTGGTTTGCTACTGAGACTCTACACCACTCTTATGTTATGTCAAATTGTGAAGTGTGAAGATTAAAAAACACAATGAGGGGAATCTTTAGCAGATTCAAATTTTTTTTTCAAAGTTAAAAAAGCCTTGAAGAATAAATTGACTGGGTTTTTTTAACAATCACCACTTTATACAAATGTAGTTACTTATCAAAACCTGTATATTTACAGTTGAATGTAGTCTTGCTTGAAATAATGGTTGTCTTGCCATTGTTTTGGCAAGATGGAGCTATATAATGTCTGTAACACAAAGCAGGAACCATATTATTTTGTAGTTAATATTTATGAGTAAAATAAATCTTTGTGTAAGATCATTACAGGACCTTTATTTGCTTAGAGAGAATCTCACAGTGAGTTCTTACAACAGTATATACTGTAGCATTTGGTCTGTCTGTGAACTTGTTAAACCCTCTTCAGTCAGTCAGAGTTGAAGGTGAAAAGACAGATAACTATTTTAGCCTTGAGCATGGAAACATACCAAAACTTGCACTGCTGTTTTTGAAAAGTGGATTTAATACAGCAAACCTCCAGACACAATATACTTTTTCTTTACAAATATAGTAAGTACAAGTAACAGAATTGCCCTTCCATTTAAACAGTGGGTAGTAAATCATCAGGAGAATTTTCCATGGCAACCATGCTGGTTAATGGTTGTGCTTCGGCTTAATGATATGCCTGGTGAGAGAAAGTAAGAGAAATGATAATAGCAAAGTCTTTTGATTCATGTCAATAAGTGTGAAATTAAACTTGACATTTCTTTTAGCAGCCATTAACAGTCGATCACAATTAACCAGTTGGGCAGGGAAATGTCTCATATTTTAATTTGTTTGATTCCAAATCAATCTAATTACAAATTGGAGGATGAAAAATGTGTGCATCAGGCATTGCCTGCTGTTGTGTCACGGTGCCCTGGAATATATGGTGTGTGTGTGTGTGTGTGTGTGTGTGTGTGTGCATGTGTGTGTGTGTGTGTGTGCGCGTGCGTGCGTGCGTGCACGTGTGCAGGTGCAGTGGGGACTGTTTCTGTGTGTGCTGTAGACACAGGCAGCGTCTCCAGGTGTAGACTTATCAGACATATCAGGTTCTGCATTCTGATGGAGGCCTCTCCTCCCTGTCACAAACCTGTTGCTGTCAAAATAATGATCACTCTTGATTTGTCACTAGCTCTCTCTATCAGCTCTCATAGCTGCACATTTATTTTTTTCTCCCCTCACCTCTGCTTCACTGACATGAAGAAGAACACCCAGCGCTCAACAAGCCAGTTTGACAAACGTCATCTCTAATTAGAGTTCCTCTGCTCAAATAAAGGCCACAAATTAAACCTCCTTACTTCAGTACACAGTGATTTGTGAATTTATGCTTGTGTCACAGATTTAACGTTACAGACTGTTCATCAATTGTAACAATGAGAGCTTGATGTGGTGACTGAATGCACATTGATGTGAACAAGCCATGTGACACTGATGCCTTAACATCAGCTTAACATTTTACTGCAGCCTAGTGTATACTGCTCTCCACAATACGGCAAAACATTTAATTTCAAACTAGAGCTGAACTATTTAATTGATTAGTCAACTTACAAATTGAATCAGCAACAGTTTTGATAAAAGTTTTCATCAAACACATTTGTGTGTAAATATGTAAAAAAGATTGTCTGCTTTTCTTTGTTTTCTTTGTAATTTGTAGAAATATATTTTGGTTTTGAACTGTTGCTCAGACAAACAAGCGTTGGTGGCCAAATGCTTGAGATGCTTCCTGCATAGTCATTGTATCTTAAGTAAGATTCTTGTTCCTTGTTTGGTTACTATAATTCATTACAGTTACTGGTAAACTAATCAATATTGTAATCACTAATACAAACCAAAAGAGTGTCCAGTAATCTCAGTACTGTATTCTAACTAATTTACTTCATGATTAGCTGTCCATGTTTAAATTGAAAAGGTACAGACAAGAAAAAGCCAAAGATTGGAGAATCTTTATTATTCTGCCTGAACAATTACAGTTAATAATAACAACAACAACAACAACAAATGTATGTTAACATAATAGCCTGTTTAACACAACAAAGCTGCCGTAGCCATGACAATATGTTTTCCTCAATGTGACAAATATGAACATAGCTATTCACTATATATATCACTAACTTGTGATTAGCTTTAATGCACCTATAGGCACATATTGCCCTCATGTTTTATGTGCACACATGCATGTTTAAATGTACATGTTGAGTTTATCAGCTTATGTCACTCTTTCCATAAACAGTCCCTCCCACCCACTCACTTGTAAGTGTTTCTAGAAGAGAGGACTCCAACAGTAGTAAGCGCCCTTCATTTGCACTGCCTCTCTCGCTTGCTGAGTGGGGTCAAAGGTCAAACAACTTATATGCTAAGTCAACAAGTGCTGCCATCTGCCTGTTCATTAGCGCTGACCTTTCACTAGTTAAGTGGGGTCACAGAGGAGCAGAATAAGAGCAGTGTCCGTTCATATATATAAACACTGACACATAATGGCCTGCACTCAGTATGGGCTGGATGAGCATTTAACAAAGAACAAACATTTTAAATATTTTTCTGTTTTTCTGTCATAACAGCTTTTAAATTGTTGTGATGGAATACATTCAAACAGTAAATGCAAACATTTGCAAGTTCAGCTTCTTTGCTTCATGAGTGTGTGTGTGTGTGGGTGTGTGTGTGTGTGTGTGGGGGGGGGGGTGCAGTTAGCATATCACTACTACTAACATTATATGTGTGGTCCTGCATATAATCAGACCTCTCTCTCTCTCTCTCTCTCTCTCTCTCTCACACACACACACACACACAATAACAGCAACAACCCACAGAAAAGCTGTATCACTGGAAGAGATGAGGATTTGGCTGACAACAATTTACTGCTGATACAGAGGAAGGAGGGAGGGCAGTTTGAGGAGTTGGCCCAGGGTAATGGCCTTCACCCAACCACCTGGCCTGATTTTACAGAGTCATGTGGAGGTGAGAGAGGGAGAAAGAGAGAAAGAGACCATGTAATATTTCCCGGCCTGGCCAGACAAGAGTGATAGGAGATGAAGATAGCCCTGAAGGAGGGTAATGATTGGGATCTCTCTTTCTCTCTGTCTCACTGAGTCGGTGTCTGGGTTAATGGATGTCAGGTCAGGGGGGTCCGGGGCCTCAGTGTGATGGTCATCTGGTTATCTGGGCTGACTCATTGTGGAACAAATGGATACTGATAGAATTGTCACCTACATCACTCTCTGAGGTACAGGTGTCTCGCTAGGTGGATGGCGGAGATGCAGCAAAACACAGAACATGCATAAAAGGGATGGAGATGTTGCAGTTATATTAATAATCTATGCAAATCATAAGGTGCAGTGGACCATGAGCTGTGCACTAATGATGTATCTCACGAGAAACTGAGATACCTAAAACAAGATTGAGTCTACAGCCATACGAACAGCTCTGTGAGGCTGCACTTAGGCACAGTGTTTGCTTACATATTCACAATGACATGTAGATGTTTAGCAGGTAATGTCTAGTATGGTCACCATGTTAGTTTAGCTTGTTACCATGCCAACATTTGCTACTTAGCACTAAGCATGAAGCACAGTTTATGCCGATGGGAATGCTATTATTTTTGCAGGTATTTGTTGATGGCACTACAGAAAAGTTAAGGGATCACCAAAGTTATTAGAATATATCCTGAGGGGGCTATGACAGTCCATCCAATAGTTGTTGAGATATATCAGACTGGACTAAAGTGGTGGACTGACAAACCAACATTGCCATCCATAGAACTATGCTAGCTAGTGTGGCTAAAAATAAATTCTAGAAACTAAGAATTTCCATATGCAGTTAGTAAAAATAAATGTGAATATAAGAAAGAAAAGAAAAGGTACTTACAATTTTAGATTAGGAGGCAGAGAAAGTATTTTGCAATTGCTGGATTGTCAGCACCACTCGTGTCCGCAGCTATTCAGATTTTTTAAGTAAAAACTTCAGGTACTATATTACTATGGGTGCTTACAAAGTGGCTAGCTACCCTGTCAAATCGCAGCTTAGAGGGATCTGTTCATCATAAGACTTATAAGTAGATTTTATGCTGTATCAGATGATGCAAATGATGGTTTTCATCATGAGCTTGAACATACACGCATCCAATAAAAGATAATATTAAAATATGAGCTGCAGATCAGGTAATGGCCATGTAGGACTTATTGAACCTTGGTACCATTTGACTGTTGAGCTCTACAAGGAGCATAGATTGAAGAAATGGGGTGAATTATTTAACTTAACTATCATCCACTATATCTGGAGATTCAGTTAGAGATCATATCATGTAATATTATATTATAGAAGTTACACATCCACTGCAGTGAATTCACACATATTTCTCTGTAATAGTATTGTTAGGAAATAAAATGTTTTCTTATTCCGAGGGAGCACAGGTGTAAATGCAGTTAGCTCTGGGTTACATTGGTACCCAACCAAGAAATCAGCCCTCATTCTCACTGTACGACACCTTAGCTCAGAGGCCATGGTATTTCTAAATTTGTTCCACGCCAGCATGTTCAGCATTCTTCTCCTGTCTTATGTCATTAAGAAAACCATTACTCTGCTCCCCATACCTCGTCTGGGTCCACGGGCAGCAGTCACAACCACCATATGGCGTCACTGAATACGACATATCACCAACACACTGATGTAAGTCTGCAGAATAATATTGTCCACATTCTTTCATTCCATTCATGCACATGTATCTTAGAACCAGGTACTTGACTGTGTGTATGACAACTGGCTGCAGAGACAATGCTTTGTATGTTTTCTGTTTCATGTTATATTATGGGGGTTCTATATGTTGAACTGTATTAATAGCACAGAGATGAAACAAACTGAGGCAATTGAGATGTTAAAGCATTGCCACACAGCATACTAGTTCTCTCCTGGGGAAAAACAACAAATGAACCTGCCATGCAGAGGATGCTTTGCTGTAAATACTGCTATCATGTATATGCAAAGTGATTAATTTTACTCCCTGATATTATTACAGATTAAAAATGGCACATGACCAATAATTTGATTCCTGTTGTGTTGCCATTTGCAAGCTGGGAAAACTGAATTGGGAAGTCGATTAAAATGTGAATCCAGTATTGTGGATTTTCCTGGATAGATATGTTCAGTTTATTGAGAAGCATTTCCAACATATCTGATAAGCACACTAGTCTTTCACCAGTCACCTTCACTTTGCTTGGGTAGGTCTCCTCCTAATAATATCCACCGCCTTCAAACCCATATCCTCTCCTGTTTGCTTGCCAGCTTATTCTGTGTATTCAGAATAAGATGTGCGACTTTGACTCCTGCCACCACATGCCACTACAGATCCTGATTTGTGTCCTGTCATTTTTTTTATGCCAGTTAGTGCGTAGAAAGCCTTGGGTTTATCAAATTGGTGTCTCTCTCTGAAGAAAAGCTTTCTCTTTTTGCTTTCAGATCAGAGAAATGTATCTTCAGTGTCATTCTGTTTGGAATCCCAGCAAACTTTTTTGCTGTGTTACAACAAAAACATTTAAAAGAAGGACTGCATCTATTATGCTTGCTGCCTCTTCGCAGAGCCTCTTTGAGTCTTGATCAGCTGCTCTTTATTGAAGTGAGGTTTCTTTGCCTTGGCAGTGCTGCAAGATTATTCAATACAATGCCTTCAGGTAGCTCTCATTCCTTTTGAACACAAGGGGATTTCAGCATACTTCACTTGTTTTGACAAAATACATACATTGTGGCTCAAACTAAGTTTGAATTTTAATAACATTTACTCTTTCAC
Source organism: Nannoperca australis (assembly GCA_036023655.1). Taxonomy (NCBI): domain Eukaryota; kingdom Metazoa; phylum Chordata; class Actinopteri; order Centrarchiformes; family Percichthyidae; genus Nannoperca; species Nannoperca australis. Next base: position 6,848 of record JAVQJD010047578.1, on the reverse strand, counting down.
CAATTCCTAGTGAATCAAATAAATCTGATTCAGAAAATAAAAAAACAAATAAATAAATAATGATGTACATGAAGCATGTGACTCAAACATTCAATAAAGCTTCTGCTCCACTAAAGAGATGAAGAGTAGTGGTAGATGAACACATCAGATCTTTGTGCTGCGATGAGGAGACTGTAACGTTCCTCAAATTAATACATTAAACACACACGAACGCCATATTTCATTTATTGTGTTTTCAACATTATTTTTCACCGTTTGACTGGTGCTTATCTAATTATGCCAATTATGCCTTGTTGCACCCTCCACCCTCCAATGGTTTAATGCCACCCAACTGGAAGCTGGAGCGCCAACTCCTCAGTCCACAGTAGTAGATGGAAACACACATTAATTGTCATTTTCTTCTTCTTTTATACTGATCTGTATAACAGAGGCTGAAATCCATTTAATTGGCTCCAGCCATTAAAAAACAAAACAAATGGCTTGTGTTGTTTGCTTTCCACCTCCTAATAACCTAAAATTACTTTTGTTTATGAAAAGCTTGCAGCCTTCATAATATTGTATTAATAGTAGAGTGTTGCTTAGTGGGGATTAAAGTCCCGCCACACTCACAGCACACCACCAGGGGTTTTCACACCTCTTCTCAGAATTGCAAAGGCCATTTTCACTTAACAGGAAAAGCACAGGTGTTACTAATAACACTAACTATGGCTCTGTTGTATGGAAGTGTCCCAGGAAGCAATGACAGTGTGACGGTGATCCAGCAATACTAGGACCCATCATTAAATTATTTACTATTTACACCTGTGCTTTTCCTACTGTGTCGTGTCAAAATATCTTCTTTGAAAAGGGCCTATTGGCACGTAAACTATGCCGTTTTTCAGTTTATTTTTGTTTGAACCAGTTTTGCTAATAGAAAGACTTTGGTCACCTCACGTAAATGAATGCCCAATTTCAACCTGAGCAGAGGTCTAATCACACAGAAGGTCAAAACCATATGATTAGCAGCCACGCAGATTTGAATGCGCTGCTATTCTCACACAAAATACTTGTTGCTACTCATATCTAACATGGCATTTGTAATTGGGAGGTTTATTGTATAATGACTTTTTGGATGGAAACATGACTGTTGTCTTGCACACAGCCCATTCACACAGTAATTACTTCCCGCTAATATTGGCTTTATTGAAAACTTAAGATGGCTTTTGTCACACATACAAGCAGTGACATTCACTTTCCACATATTTGATATTCATACAAACCCTTAAGAAATATTTCACCTCAATGGATTTATGTGACAGCTTAACTTCTCCTGTTTTATGGTTTACACTACTGCCATATCTACGGTCATACTTATGTACTGATGGTCACTTGCTGCTCATCAGTGATTCCTAATATTATGATAACTAGTGATTGTTCCTCTGAAGACATGATTATTCTGCCCCTCATGCTTGAGTTTGTAATTATCCTGTGCATATCTGGCTTGCTGTAGCCTGCTGCTATATATCATGTACATTGCTGGGTTTAGGTTTATCCATCACATTTTACTAGACAGTATATTCCCTGCAATGGTTGGAGGTGTTTTGTTGGCAATGAGAGCTTGTCCGCATGTACAGATATGCACTGAGGAGCCTGGAGTGTGCGGAATGACGTGGTCAAATATCAACTCTGTTCATACTTTGTATTCACATATATTCCAGATTGTTGGCTGACTGAAATAGAGCTTCTCAGATCACAGCAGGAACAGTTGTTTATAGGTCACTAGGATCTTCCAACCCCCTACTTTTTCATGGACAGGGTGAAGGATGTTGGATGACCTCCATGTCCTTGAGATTGTACCAGAGAGAATAGCCAAATTAAAGATAAAAGGTTTTATCAGATGGGGTGATATTTTTACCATATTAAGGACCCTGGTTATCAGATTAGTTTGTGAATCAGCTATACCAGGGGTCAGCGCTGAGAGTCTTTTTTTTGGGGTGTAATCAGACCTAATCTGTTTTTATTGAATCTAAATACCATTAAAAAGTAACAAGAGTGGTGTGCTCCTTTTTTCTTACATAATTAGTAAACCTTATTGAGAAAAACATGAATCCAAAGTCATGTAGACTCAGCGTGAAGAGGAGAAATATTAATCACCAAATTAGAGAAATTTAATTAATACACTGCTCTGTTTGTGAGCTCAATGAGGCACGCATATATTCAGGGTTCCCACCGACCTGGAAAAGGATTTAAGTATGAAGACATTTTTTTTTTTGACCTTCGATGTTGTTCATAAACTTTTGAAAATCACGACCTTGAAAGTAAATTAGTTTTTAATTGAAATTCCACTCTAAAAGACATTATGCTGCAGATTTGTACTGGATGTAGATATCGCTGTCTGAGGATCAGCACTTCCTATCCTTAGAGAACTGAAGGATTAGATAAGCGATTTTAAAATAAATTATTTTACCCAGATTTCTTGACATAGGTATCAAAGAAGGCTTCAGTGATGCTTCATTTTGACTAAGATTTTGTACAGACATTCATGGTCTCCAGAGGATGAATTCTAATGACTTTGGTGATTCCCTGATTTTTCCTCTAGCGCCACCATATGGTTGACATTTTTGTTTTTGAGTGATGGCTTGTCATGACATTTTGTTTATTCATGGTCATGGTCCCTTAGCTTTTCATCTAGCGTCATCATTAGGTCAAAATTTCTCTGTGTCCAATACTTTTGTTTATGACCAAATACCTGTATCAGCTGTACTTTGTGTTTAGTGCTAACTAGTAAATGTTTGCATGGCAACACATTAAAATGAGATATTAAACTGTTAACAAAATCCCCACGCCATCTTCCTCTGACTTCAGATATGTGGTGATGTGTGTTCACATCATTCTGCACCATCCAGGCAACAACAACATGATTTCCTGGAGAAGCTGATTCTTCACTTGTTGAGCTGTTGTCATCGTACATCACTGTGATTGGCTCAGCTGTTTCAGACTGATGTGACTGGCTGAGAGCCTATTTATTAATCACCACACCCTCTGATATATGTTCATCTTTACCCACTTTTAACCAAAACAGCAGATGTGTTTTTAGATGTACACAGATACCTTGCGCTGTAGACCTACTGCTCTTTCTTTGTACTGCAGTTAAAATACGGCCTTGTCATTTGAGACACTTAAACAGTCAGCTGTCCCTTTATCAGCATTCGTTCAAACATTGATTCAGAACTTGCTTAAAGCACTCAGTGTTTGTATCCACATCCTTGCAGTTTTCCAGTTTGGGCTTTCCCATGGGACTCATTATGTACTGTCTCAAATGTTATTTTTTCATTCCCAGATTCATTACTTCTTCCTACTGAGCATCACTGAATTAATACGACCTTTAGAGTTGATCCTCCTTTTATTAGTGGCAAAATAAAGTATTAGTCTACTGTGCAACACTGTAAGACTCCGAGGCGACATCACTGAGTTTTCTTCTTTGACCAGGACTCCCCAAGGACTCTTGGTAGGGATCCATCTATTGAGAGCCAAGGGATCAGAGAGCTCCAGCTGGGCTAAGCAGCCCACCAGCTCCCCTGTGACAGGCAGACTAATAGCAAAGCCAGTTAGCTCTCTTTCCTGGCTGGATCCACTGGTCCCACTGGGTTTGTTCCAGTGGGATAGGATGGAAGGCAGAGTGAGTGTGAGCAAGGGAATGAGTAATAAAGAATGGAGTTTTCAGAGTCACTGTAGACCAGACCTCCTCTCATCTTGGGTTCTGGAGAAATGTTTCGGATTACAGTGTGTTGCAGTGTGTGCTCGGTATGCAGGGGAGGCTGTTGGCCCATTGAACTCTAGCTTACAGATGGCTGGCCCTGGGCTCACTGCTAGGTCCTGGAGCTCCCTTTAACTGTGGTAGATAATGAGCGGTCCTCTTGCCCCTGGTAATGCTCTGACCCAAGAACAAAGTTGATGGTAATTGGTTGACTCTGGAGTGCTTGCGTGCAAAATAGGATTTGATTCATAAATTGGCCTTTTGAAATTGACTAAACTGAAGTTTGTTTACAGCATTGCACAAATTGAGCCTAATGAATGTTACTATATTTGCAAAATAGGTCCAGATGAAGGGTAAGCCTAAAGCAAGTATCATTAGCTGTAATAAAAATATCCCATTCCAACTTAGCTTTTGCTGAGCTCTCAAGAATCAAATTCCCATAGCACAAATGAAATATTCAGAAATGCTTTCAACTCAATTAAGGGCTGCGTGCAAGTGTATCGCACAAGGTTTTTGTTGCGTGATTCCTTGCAGACTTTAAGTCCTGCCATCGGCTCCACTGAAGAGAGCCATCCCACCTTGTTGCCTCTTTTTGACAGTTATGCCTGTCAGCACCAGTTTGTACCCTTCTGTCTGTCATACAGGGTTGACTCTGACTACAAAGCTGAGAGGAATTCTCCCTCTGCCAGGCATCATGGAGAGAGGACCTCACTCTTATCCTCCAAAGACTCATCAGATAAGAAGTGGGTAAAGGCACCAGAGAGTCTCTCCCCAGAGGGAAGGAATTTCACTTTCTTTGTGCACTGTCTCTCTTTCCTTTTCACATTTTTGCTCTTGTGTCTCTCTTCTGCTGGCTGAGGGAGAATCCCTATCCTCCCATGGGCCCTTGATGGAAGGAAATCTCAGTAGTTCAGAGGATAAACAGTCGCTGTTAACATTTGAGACTGTGGGGGTTTGGATTTTCAAGTAGTTCATTGTATATGGTATGTAAAGGAAATAGTTCCTCGTAGAGATGTTAATGATTATAGTTAATTTATTAATTGCCTTTAAGAATTGAACCAATTAAAAATGTATTAACCGACAATGTATATTTTATGTACCATTTCTCTGGAGCTCACATATATTACATTTCATACCACAAGAGGGTGTACTTCATATCCATCGTGGAAGCATTACACTATAAAGGAGGACAATGCTCAATGTAAATATTGGGACACCATCTTAAAATACTTTCCAGTACAACGTCAATCTTTTACTACCTCAAAAAATCATCACCCGGTTGCATTGCAAGTCAAGTGGAATACCATCCTCCCAACAAACTATCATGTTGGTGTTAGCTAGGGGAGGCTGGTGTGATGTGCGTGCAGAGGCTTTGCTTTTTGGTGGAAAAGGACATGATGCCTATAAACATAGTGAGCTAACTTAGAAAACTACGTTGAACCAGGCTATTGCATCCCCTCAAGAGGTACAATTAACTTAACTAGCTGCGTTTCGAGTGAAAGCCTTATTTGTCCATTCTAAATAATACATTTTCATTGTCATTGTTTATTGGTTAAAGGTTAATGATTGGTTAACAAGGGTCGGCTACCGGTCAGAAAAGCTGTTCCTAGCTGCTACACTGTTTTCAACATCCACTAATCAGGGTTCAGTGATATGAGTGTGATAGTTTGTATGTGCATTGATCTGGTGCAGAGTCCCAACTGGGAGCTACTTTCCATTAGTACTGAGCGCCTGAGGGATTTGCTGAGCATGTGTTGGAGTGTTTATTGGCGTGTTTTACAGCAGAATCACACTGATACATCCTCTACAAGCGTTTACAATGCTTCAGCATTTGAAGATTTGACAGTCCTGCAGATTGCACAGCAACACCACCATGTTCCATATTTTAGTGTTTTATGTTTCTCTATCTTATGCAATATCTCAAGAGAGTTACATCAGGTCCCAGAGCTACTGGTACATGTATCATCCAAATTTGTCTGGTGATTTTTTATTTTTAAGTTTTTGAAAAAGGGTAGCTGACAACTAGGGAGAGACCATCTGTCAGCATGGAAAGACAGCCAACAGGGAGAAATTGACCCCACTGGGACGTCACAGGGAGAACGAATAGTCCTGGTGTATGCAACAGCAGTGATGAGTGATGAAATATTATTTAGTGATAACATGTTGAACTAGACAACAGTATGGTCACGATAACAAATGGGATGAACATAGACCAGGAAACTAGCAGATACTGGGGTCAAGAAGCACCATGTCTTCTGGCAATCAGAGAAAGTATCAATTTTAAAGGGGCTAAAAATACACAAGAGATGCTTGACAGTCCAGTGACCCTACAGGCAACTTTGCAATGATTGCCTCTTCATTCAAGTCTTTTATTTATTTAAAGAGTACCTACTTTACAGAGAACAGATGCAAGAGTAGACAAAAAAGGTGGAACCATGGAAGTGGTTAAGCAAGTGTATCAAAATCTCTAAAAAGAGGGGCAGGGTTATTACAGAACAAGAGAATCAGTCTAGAGCTGAGAGTAAGTTGCAGGCAGTGTTGAATAAGTTGGCCTTGAGTCTGGAGGTTCATACTGCCCTCCTGTACTTTTGAATAAACAGAGTGACAAATAGTCCCTGCGAGGGGAAAGAAGCATAGAGCATAGACACTGAAATACAAGAGGGGAGAAATGAAATCCAAGACTTGCTTAAGCTGAAACTGGAATTATATCAATATATAATCATATATATATCATATATAATATAATGTTAAAGCATTAACAAAGCATATTATCAGCATTTTACACGTGTCAGCTAAGGATAAACTTAACTGTGGATGTATCATGTATACAGTCAGGTCCATAAGTATTGGGACATTGACACAAGTCTCATTTTTTTGGCCCTATACACCACCACAATGGTGGTGTATAGAACACACTCTCTGACAGACGAATTCTTTCCCTGGTGAAGAAAAAGCCCTTCACAACAGTTGGCCAGATCAAGAACTCTCTTCAGGAGGAAGGTGTATGTGTGTCAAAGTCAACAATCAAGAGAAGACTTCACCAGAGTGAATACAGAGGGTTCACCACAAGATGGAAACCATTGGTGAGCCTCAAAAACAGGAAGACCAGATT
>JAVQJD010047571.1:0-21068 GCA_036023655.1 Nannoperca australis | reverse complement strand
CACTCCAAAATCAAGTTAACTGCTACTAATTACAAACATTTACCCAGAAATTACCATCAACTTTACCCTCAATGACCATCAGGTTCCATTGGCAGCTAGGAAAAACTTCACAGGAGTTTGTCAGATTTTTGCTGGCGAAAGAGCGGGCATCTTATTTACTCTGTTAGAGTGAGCTTTCCTGTTGCCTCATCAATCAGTGACATCACCCGAGGACATCAAGCTGCCGTTGAAGACGTCGTTCACTCCTGATGTTTGGCCAGACGTCAAACTAATCTTCCAAAGGTTTCAGACAGCCTCTGGATTTCATCTTGGAAACATTTGAGCTAAATACAAATTTTTGGGGAAGAATTTTTTTATTTTTTCACATGAATTCCTGCCAAAGGATTATTGAGTGCAGCTGAAATGCAGAGGGAGCTCAGCATTTTGCACTTAATACGTGGATTGTTCTGGTGGTGTTGTTGTATTGTTTGTTTGATTGGAAAAAATAAAGAGTGACATCCTTGAAACCAGAGCCAAGCTTTTTTACCTTAAGTTGGCATGCAGCTGCTTGTCGTTATTGTTGATTTCCCCCTTTTGCATATTTGGGGGGGGGGGGTTCTTTCTAATGCTGTTTCAAGTAGATCTGCAGTAATCTCATTACAAAAGGCTATATGCCACTTCTTTACCACACAAGACCCAAGTTTCACACACAAACACACCCTACACAACCCGACCTAAAACAAAATTTGTCTGAGAAGAAAACAGTGGTGATGATATGAAATGTCTTCATCTGAGAAGTTATACTTTTTGACAAACTCTACATTTATAAACACTTAATGACCTTATATTTACCTACAACTACATTATAATGTTCAAAATCATAATGTAGCACATAAAGTATATGCTACGGTCTCGTAAGGTTTAACAAGACTTTATACTCCATTCATTTCTTATGGATTTACTAGACGAAGCTGGCAATTTAGCAGGACGAGCTGCCTCTGCACTAAATGGATGTGGGGAAACCGTAGTGTCACATCTCATAACATTTGCTGCTATAGTACATCTGTGCCTGTTTGTTTTTCCTTTTCTCTCACCCAGAGGGGGTTTCTGTTGTTTCACCAGGCCAGCCCACACGCCCTCCCTGCCTCCCTTGAGGATCCCATGGCGCTGGGCTAGCTTGTTGATTGTTTTTTAGCTAGAGATCCCCAGTTCTGAAACCTTAATGCTCACCACGGAGTTACCCCCAACCCTTCCGAGAGACCCAAAGAGCACATGCTAGTCACAACAGGATTTTAGATTGAGATAGATGGTATTTATGGTGGTCTTTAGGAGATCCCTGTAAAGCATCACTGAGTTAAATAAGCAGAGGGAGCACAGAGCCAGTGTGTGTGAGATCTCTGAGGTCAGGCATGCATTTGCTTTTGTTATCGGGGGTTAAGCTGAGGCTTCCAACTCTCCTGGCCGTTACCGCTGTGTTTTTCTCCAGAAGAGTTTTAGCAACTCTACCCCTTGGTTCCCTACAATCCAATTTAATTGTGGAACATACACGGCTGAGTGGGAGGTGGCATTCTTGGACGGGCTCCCATGCGTCCCAGTATTGGGTTAACATTCATTATTCACATGTCATTCGCCTCCCAATCAGTCACCATCCATAATGTAAAGAAGTGCAGAGCAAGATTTAGAGGGGCTGAGAGTAGGTGGAAGCTCATAAATGTCACAGAAGTGAAAAGAGACTGACTGAGAGAACACGTCATTTTGTGAATATCAGGTGTTTGGTTTGACATTTCTGCCCGAGCTGCTGTCTAAAGTTTACACATATTAAATGAACACATAATGGTTTTCCGTGTTGCTGAGTCATGTAGACCTATTGTAATGTACTCGTACAGGAGCAGAGTGTCGCTGTCTCCATTAATTGTCCTCAGTTGCCTTTCTTACATAAGACATCATAAGCCTCCCTGTGAGGCTCTGTCATGTCATGTTTGTAGCTCGGCCCCTCCAAGATATGAAATAATGCCTGTCTAGTAACTATCTTTTTGTTATCATACCAGCATGTGACGGCTCATTAATACTGCACACTTCATTCATAAATATAGAAAGACCCAGTGCAGGGTAGTAAGCTGCAGCTGACCAGCATTTGGCTACCGGGTTATTGTAAGCGGCTGTGGATAAGAGCATCAGCATATTTGCTGCATCGAAATACTGTAAATTGTAAAGTCTCATTGCAGCAAGTTTTTAAAATGGAGAATCTTGTTGTGCCGTTTCAGTTGCCACAAATACTGACAGTTAAAATTGTATGGCATGTTTTTTGCTTGCAAAGCTACAGAAGCGAAATCCAATCCTACGTTATCACGAGCACATGTAGCTTTGTTTGTAACGTGTACAGAGCAGCACTGTGAGAACAGAAGGGGTTACCTTTTCTCTCCTTCGCTCACTCGCTCTTGTTTTGCACAGCACTACACAAACACTGTCATTTTCTCTGGCAGTACCCCTTGTTCTGGGCCCTGAGCTAACATGTGGTAATCTTGTCCCAAAAACATGTCATAAGCCCCTGCATCGCCTCCTTCTGATCTCCCAAAATGACCCTCGATCCTTCACTGCAACTCTGAGCTCCTAAAAGCACCTCATATAACCTTCACCTGATAAACCTGATGAGAGCAATAGCCCTGTTTTTTATAGCCGGTGTCAGCTTCCCTCCTGAGTGATGTACAACAGTAGTTTTTTGTCTTGCAGTAATGTGGCATCAATGCATTCTTCATAATCTAACTTGTATGTAGTAAACTCTGTGTAGTAATATGACTCTGCTCTTTTAGATTTTTTGTTGTTGTTAGGACTTTGGTTGAGTTTGTCCAATTCTTTGGTTTGTAAGCAAATACCTGCAAAACTGACATTCCCTACAACCTTCAGCTGTACTTACTTAGCAAATGTTAGCATGCTAACACACTAAACTTAGATTGTGTACATGGTAAACATCCGCTACGTCAGGATTTTAGCGTTGTCATTGTAAGCATGTTAGCATGGTTTCATGCTAAACTAACATGGTGTGCACATAAACTGTATATATGTAGATGGACAACGTGACCCCTAGCCAAAGTGGAAGCCAAAACATCTTGATGGCCCCCTGTTGGCTGGCCCCGTCCATGTTAGCGGTTGGGACATGGGCCAAACTGAAAAGTCAAAGAACACATTAAAGATGGTTTCTATCATTTTAGGTAGTTCCTATTACCTATTAAGTGTTAACTTTTCTGATAAGTTTTTTTTTTTTATGAGTTATTTGATGCTATTAAAAGAGGGTGTCACGTCATGATTGACAACTGTGAGTGTGCTCGCAGTTAATCCCGCCGCTTATATAGGAGAGAACTCGACACCCCGGCTCTGCTGCGGATCACTACTGCGCACAGTCTGGCTCCAAATGACGTCACAAGTGCAAGATGGCAGCTCCCGTATCCGGGGTATTTATGCAGGCGTCCACCTTTTTGTATACAGTCTATGCAGCTAAACATTGGCTACATCAGCATGTTTAGCATTGCCATTGTGAGCATGTTAGCATGCTGACATTAGAATTTAGCTCAACTGCATCACTGGGCCTAAGTACAGCCTCACAGAGCTGCTAGTGTTGCTGTAGACTCCTACTCTGGGCGTGTTTTAATTAGCGTGTCATTGGCAAGGACTCTGGCAGCTTTTGGATAAAAAGTTGTTTAGATAACAAGTTGTTCTTTTGTGCTCCAAATTGGGATTCAATTGAATAATTCCTTAAAGTCCTGTCCTAGATTTTGAGCAATACATTTAGTATTTAGTAATTTTCCATCACTTTTGCAATACCCAGTCCAAATATGACACATCATAACAGTCTTGTGTCGGCAGGTGCATGGTTAAGCTTCGCTTCAGATACCAGCAAATCATAGACCCCATTCTCTCGAACAATCGACAATTTAACAAGAATACAAAGGTGAGGGAGAGAGGGAGGGAAGAAGTGAAAGGAAGGGGAAACAATTCATTGCTTTGTGTTTGCTGGCACATGGTTGGACCAGTTTGGGCTGGATTGCAGGAAAACAGAGGCTAAAAAGAGGTAGAGGGGAGAGGAGGTAGAATGAAATGATCAGACCTCGATAAACGAGGTCCCCTCAATGCACGAGGCCTTCAATCAGACGCGCACCGTCACCCCCGCACACACAAACACACGTGGCAATGCTGAAGAAGAAAAAGAATGAGGAGAGCAGGGAGCCCAGTGTGAAAAAGGTAAGAGGAAAGGACAGAACGGAAGGAGAGGAAGGATCAGTCTGGCTTTACAGTGTCTGATAGGCTGGTGATGCCCTGACATCAGTTTCTGGACATCATGTTCTGGATGAAGCTGAAATGGCTGATGTTACAAGTGGTACATTAGTTCGCATTGGATTTTTCCAGCAGCAGGAAATTGTTTTGTTATGTGTGATGGTTGATTGTCTTGTTCTCCGAGAGCTGTGATGTTTCATCGTGGACCCCCCCCCCCTCAGTGCCTCTTTGGAAAGGTGCTGATGATCACAGCCGTGGGGCACTACTTAAGAAATGGCCTTGAGATCACTGAAGCGAAGAGAAAAGACAAGACATCAAAATGAGAAAACGGGCTTACTGCTGATGATTTCGTGTATGTTTCTCTGGTAACGCTGACTCAAATGTTCTTTGTGATTGGACAGCAGCTCTGCCCTGTGTCATTCACCGAACGCCTGGCACATTGTGGGAATGAGTGAATGAAGACACCCACGCACACAAGCATATCTGATGTGCATACACCAACACACGCAGATGTTTCTGATTGTCAGAATCTTTGTTTTGCAATTTCTCAAAAAAAAACAAAAACCTTGTGTCAAGGACGTCTTTTTGTCAACACCACCTCCGTCAGAGGACTGTGGCATTGGCAAAATATCCCCCTTGCTAATGCATGTCGTGACAGAATGATGAGCTCTGATTTGTGGGCGTTTGTTCAACAACTTTTCTCAGTTAGAGATGAAAAAAACCCAACACAATTTCCTGCAGATTTCATGCTTCACTGCGCAATCCCCCACAACTAGAATGTTTTGTCCCTGTTGCGTAGTTATATGGTAGGAATAAGCCAGCTATTCATATTCTGTCGTGTTATCAGCACATGAATTATGATGCACCAAGTTGCTGTTGTATTAGCGGAAAGATTAACAAAGCCGCAGAGTCGTGTACCTCGTGCCAGCTGTGTGGCCTTGTCACTGGTTCATGATGGCCTCATTGTGTCCATTATCATAAGTTGGAATGAACTCTATGCTAGTCTTCCTTTAGTGACGTGTGTTTTATCTCTAAAAACATATTGTAGTTATTGTTTTATTAAGGTGTCCTTCACATAAACCCAGCATGGCCTGACTTAAAAAGAAATGGCGTGGAGGAGTTTCCTCTTTAATTGTTGGCTCTTGAATGTCATTGTAACCCATGTTAATGTATTACCACCAAAGACTGAATATAAACATGGGTGACGCGTCTCCACTATATGAATGCTGCCATCTTGGTGGCAAGAGTCAGCGCAGTAGAGCCGTGGTACAGAGGTTCCGCCCATACAATTGCAAACACGCCACGAGTTGCCAATCATAACGTCACAGCGCCCTTTTTTTATAGCATCGAATAACGAATTAAAACCGAACTTTTCCGGAAAATGATCACTCAAACACGCACCTATTATGTGCAGCTTCTTTTTAACGCGCTCTACATGATCGCAGTTGTAAAACCCGACTCCCGAGTTCTGATCTCTGCTCCCTCTCCACCAGCAGATCCAGTTTGCGGACCAGAAACAGGAGTTCAACAAGCGTCCCTCCAAGATTGGCCGGCGCTCTCTGTCCCGCTCCATCTCCCAGTCCTCCACAGACAGCTACAGCTCAGGTAAACGCACACACACTCTTGCCATTGCTCAACCTGAATAGCCCACTACCTATCAGACATGCCGGTGGATATGGCATGTTTCCGTTACATTTCCTTTTTTCTGTGTTTCTTTTACGACACCAAAGATATAGAAAGTATTTCACCACCTGACAGTTGGCCGGCTTCGCTTGACTCAACTTTCTGTCTAGCCCACCGTCTTTCATTCTCACACTCTGACACTGCGGTTCATGTGAAACGGTTGGCTCTGCGTCTGAGGATTAGCTGCTGGTGGTGAGGGAGAGAGAGAGAGACTGAATTGAATCCCCAGTGTCATTCATGACTTTAGTGGTTAGAGGTACAGTTTGAGAGAAATGTGGAAATCACCACCACAAAATAAATGAATAAAAACGCTTTACATACTACAGCATGTTACAAACAGGAATTAAATGAGTCCCACCAACATTAACAGAACATGTCTGAATGACAAAAATCCATTACTTCTTGAACAGCTTGGTCACGCCAGCAAAGTAGCGTATTCCAAAAAGGGAAAAGGGCTTTAGAGGAAGTTATTACTTGTTCCAGTGCTGAAAACTGATTAATCATTTGAAATATAAATTGTAAGAAGACTTGTGGAAAATTCCAGTTCTAACTTCACTCAGCCCAAGGTGACTTATTCAAATAGTTTGATTTGACCATCAGTTCAAAACTTACTTTTTCTTTTTTTGTTTGTTTACTGTCATGTATGAAAGAAAGTCATTGGTTGGAGCGGTTGGATCCATCGGGTGTTTGGACCTAAGGGGTTCAGAATATTTGCAGATTAATTTTATGACAATTGATGATAAATCGACTAAATGAATAGATACGATGAAGAGGAAGAGGCAGCAGAACCGGTCACAGATGTTCACACAGACACACCATCATATAATATGTCTATCTTTTCTGAAGTCTTGTCGTCACCGCGAGGTTGCCAGGCAGTCTGCGGAGTTCCCGCTGACTACAGGACAGCGAATAGGCGTACAGTATTTCCCAAAATACCCAACTATTCTGTTAACAAAAGGCAAAGAGCTGAGAGAGCGGCATCTGATACGAATAATCCCGTCCTCCTTTTCTGCCCTTCCCTGCTCTCTTTGAACCTTTTTGCCTCCTGCTCTTGTCATCTCCACTCTAAAAGCAGAGTTTTGGGAAATGTTTATATGCTGTTTAAGCTGCTTCGAGTATGGCCGCTCTCGGAGTTCCTGCTGCGCGTCAGGGGTCCTTCGCAGGGCACAGACCTTCCTATGACTCCATTAACAAGATGAATTAATCTGTGTGTCTGTTGTCGATTGGACAGCATCGCTCCTAGTGGCAGTTTGCAGGACAAACAGATGGATGGCAGATGGACAAATGGACTTTTAGTCAGTATTAGTGGATGGCAATAATGGACCCCTTAGGTCAGCGGTATTAAATAAGTCTGAGTATTCGGCACTCTTACTGAGAAAACATTTGCAGGCCGCCACATGTTTTTGTCGGCCGTGCATCACAGATCGGGTCGGCTGAGAAAAGTCAATCCCTTAACCTATAGTGGGGGCCCTAGTCACACAGAGTTGTGCCGTGACCTGCTGACCAAATAGCGCAAAACGTGTACATATCTGTACATAACTTCTTCACAATATAATCTTCCCTCTGGTTTGCCAGTGGAAGACCCAAATAAGACTCAAGGAAGACTCTAAAGCGGACTGCCCGGGTCGGTGGATAAACCCGAATGCTGTTTCAAGAGCCTTAGCTTATGCCTAAAAATATTATGTTCATAAACAGCAGAGAAAGGTATTCGCTAGTGTTTGCTGTCGTATCATCCCTGTGGTCACCCGGGTTTAGGACAATATTCTAAATAGCTGTCCGCCTCCCCTTTTCGATTATTTCATTTGATGGATAGAGCAGGTAGTCTTAACCACGAGTCAGCGAGCCCTGTATTCGGTTTGCAGCTCTAAGATTATTATTAGCAAATTATTAGAAAATTTGCTGGATTCCCCCCCCCCCCCCCAAGATATAAAGATGGTGGTGAGAGCACCTTGGTCTGCATTTATTAACAGGACAGACAAAAATGTGCTTGTGAAATCATTAACTCTTAACAGCAGCAATTGTAAATTGAGTGAAAGGCATTCTGCAAATGTCAGTTATTTTCAGAAAGTCTGCAGCCCTATTACCTCCCCGTTTCAACCCTCTATTTTACCTTCTTTCTTCTTTTTCCTCCCCTCGGCTCGACTGATTACCTGTCTTCTCCCATAATTCCCTCATCAGAGTGCTTCTTATTACTCTGATGGTTCCCACAGTGCAGAGGGACACACTGAACACACCAAGTAGTACTGTTCCCAAGACCACTTCTGTATAGATTTTGTTAAATAAGGGTTCCTCTTAAGGTGGTGGTGGTGGTCCAAGTCTCTATAAAAGCATTGCAGATACATCCATGAATCACCTTGTAATAAATGTAACATCATCTCAGCATTTTCAAAGGAAATAATGAGTTTTGAAAAAGAAATGTCTTTATGGGAACTGATTTACTGATTTAATAACGTTTTTATATGACAAAGAAAATAATTGTCATCACACTTACAGGTCTTGGGGGAGGGGGGGTTAAATAAGGCAGATACTGAAGCCACTTGATTTTGGAATACAGCACACTGTATTTGGCTTTGTCCCAGTATCCTTTGCAAGTATCAGTACATCCACCCTCATGACCCGTAAGATCTCCTCTGCCCTGACTCTCCCACCCTTTCCTCCTGTCAGTACGGATGGGAGATTTCCAAAGAAAATGGTACACTCATGGCTTATAATCTTTTTTTTTTTTGTTTTTTTTTTTTTTTTAAAGCCTCTCCCCTCCTGGCACAGTACAGCATGTTCTTTAACTTCAGTGTTGTTGCAGTGCTGGCAAGTTACCCAGTCTTATCTGATACAGGCCCATGGTCATTATGAAAGGATGGTAGGAGTGATATTAGCACTGTGTACCTGCTCTACACAAGAAGGGGCCGCACCTGTGGAGTTAGTCAGCCTGAAGCACAGTTAAACTTGGCACTGTGCAGAATCCGTGGCCTACCAGTTAAAGTCAAATTGCAGGGTTGGGGAAAGTATAGACAAAGCATAAAGGTGCTGTATTTGTATATGCACCTTTCAACAACAAGGCAATTCAAAGTGCTTTACAGAAGACATAAAAGGCATACAGGCAATATATAAAAGACACACATGGCTATTTAAAAAGACACACATAAATGGGATTAAAATGATTTAAAACAAAGTTTGTTCCAGATGTGTTGTGCAAAAAAGCTTTTGGTTTTGGCTTGGGGAGGCACGCAGGCCTGTCCCACATGATCCGAGAGGTCTGCACGGTTCATAGCGGAGCAACAGATCAGAAATGTCACTGCTTTATACACCCAACAGTAGTAAGATCAGTTCTTTGACAAGGGTTAGTCACCCTGCCAACGGTAGCACATAAAACAATGCATTATTATTACTGTTTTCATTTGATTACTTATGTCAAGGAAGGGCAGCCTTGTGTTTCTCACTTCGCTCTAGCTTCCTTTATAAAGCTGAAGTTGGCTCAGTAAGAACAACTTTTGTCTTTGTGGGGCCGAGGCTGCTGTGTGTCAGGATGCATCACCCCAGGCCTCGATGATGGGTGTAGCAGGCTCAACCAAAAATCAGTACTGCAACTCCAGATGTGCTTGGATTGAGGCCAGCTGCCCTGAAAAGATGCGCGCATCCCCCAAACAGATGACATTGTCACGTAGTTGTTTATAGGTAGGCCCTTTTGTTCCACACAATACTTTTTGCTCTGGCACGGCTGGCACTCGTGTCCAGATTTATAAGCTGCCGTCCTTTTACTTCCGTCTCATGGAAATGTAATAATGGTTGGAATCTGTTTTTCCAGTTGTAATGTCAGGGTTGACTATGGTCTGTGTTTAAGCCCATCTCTGGCTGTCTGCCATTTTGCCCTCTGTCTTTTAGGTTTAGCGCCCAGATTATCATAGCAGGTAGAAATCACGTTCGCAGCACTCGTTTCGGGGGTTCTTGGGAAAGTTATGGTGTCATTTAGAGGAAGCTGGCCAATTAAATCTTGTTCTGATGCGCTAACTCGCTGGTCGAAGATATTGGCTGAGTGTCAGAGTTCAGAAGACTTCTATCCTTGTTTCGAGAACGGCAGTCGGCTTTCTTTGGGTTGCATAGGCAGTTCAAATTAGTATCAAAAACAGCAAAGCAGAGAGAGGGAGAAGAGCGCCGTGACTGTAGAAAAGTAAAACCTTTTCATTGTTTACAAAGAAAACTAGATTTAACTGTATTGTACATTTTTGTGTGAAGTGACAATTTCATTGTCTGTGTGCGTTTCTTTTTTCCTTTTCTAGCGGCGTCATACACGGACAGCTCGGACGATGAGACGTCTCCTCGGGACAAACAGCAGAAGAACTCCAAGGGCAACGGAGACTTCTGCATCAAAAACATCAAACAGGCCGACTTTGGACGTAGAGAGATCGAGATTGCCGAGCAAGGTAAACCAAAGGACTGTGACTGCAAATGTTTAACCGAACTTTCAGAAAATCCCTGCGTGCGTGCGTGCGTGCGTGCGTGCGTGCGTGCGCGTTGCCTTCTCCACACTTCCGGGTGGCCGTGTGTCATCTGCCACTGAAGTAAGAACTTTTAAAAACACACATTAATGACATCATTGCCTAATTATTTCCCCGAACATAGAGAGTGCCTCAGCTGAACCCTGCAGGCTACACACACACCCACCCACACCACTTATCATCAGTAACTCCTTCAGCTGGATGAGTCCATGGATTAGTGATAAAGTATTAGAAGGATTAAATGATGGGAATTCCTTAACCATCCAGCTGATTCCTCTATCCACTTATGTGTTCATTGGAGTGTTTCCTCCTCTTTCAGAGATGCCAGCCCTGATGGCTCTGAGGAAGCGAGCCCAGGGGGAGAAACCCCTCGCCGGTGCCAAGGTGGTGGGCTGCACCCACATCACTGCCCAGACTGCTGTGAGTAGGAAACTTACAGAATGCAAAACACACACACACACACACACACACACACACACCAAACATAGTACAGTTTTACTTCAGCAGCTACATCTCCTCCTCAGGTGCTGATGGAGACTCTCTCAGCTTTGGGGGCTCAGTGCAGATGGGCAGCCTGCAACATCTACTCCACCCAGAATGAAGTGGCGGCTGCCCTGGCAGAGGGAGGTGAGTCTGTCTGTCCTGGGGGTTTGCGGTGTGTGTGTGTGTGTGTGTGTGTGTGTGTGTGTGTGAGAGAGACCCTTGCCCTTTTTCTTATCTCCCGTCTTAAATATTCAGACACCGTCTCTCACGTCTCCTCCTGCTGACTCGTTATTTTTCTATTGCTGTCTGCTATGCGTAAAATGCTTCCTGACTTCTTTCTCTAGGTTTCAGTGTATTTGCATGGAAGGGTGAGTCAGAGGATGACTTCTGGTGGTGCATCGACCGCTGTGTCAACGTGGAAGGCTGGCAACCCAACATGGTAGCACACCTACATTCTAAATAAAGCTTGGGATACATGTCTTTTCTTTATATTTGCATTCTACAGGTCCTGTTGGTGGTACACACGTATGCTATTTTCACCAGATGTCTAGATTTTTTGTGCATTTATTTTTTCAACTATAACATTTGTCAGACATTTGGGACTGAAGTGCCTAAATAAGTTAAACAAATAAATTAAACTTATTGTCTTTTCACCCATACTTTTTTCCTTCCCCCCCTGTCTCTCTCCCACTCTGCTTGTCTTTATCTCGGCTTGTCCGTCAGATCTTGGATGACGGTGGTGACCTGACTCACTGGATCTATAAAAAATACCCCAACATGTTCAAGAAGATCAAGGGCATTGTTGAAGAGAGCGTTACCGGTGTGCACAGGTGGGTCAGGTGGCCACATGTGCAAGTCCTTGCCTTTGTCGTTGTCTTTGGCAATAATTTTGGTGAAAGTTGCTTCAAATAAAACCAGTTCTCTGTATTTTGACAGAAAATAATAAAGTAAATGTGTGCACAAAGTCACACAGTTTGTAGTTTCTGGTGTGGTAACATCACCATCTAGTGGTGAAAGTGTTACCACCATTAGCAGTGTACTTTTGTTTGTTTGTTTGTGTGTGTGTGTGTGTTAGAGCATAATATAACCTAGTCTGTCTTAAACAGGAAGCATAAAAAACTATTTTTTTTCTTTTCTTTTCTTTTATTTTGTCACTGAGCATAGTTACATTTTTATTTTGTGTGTGTGTGTGTGTGTGCGCGCGCGTGTAGGTTGTACCAGCTGTCCAAGGCAGGGAAGCTTTGTGTTCCGGCCATGAACGTCAACGACTCTGTGACCAAGCAGAAGTTTGACAACCTCTACTGCTGCAGGGAGTCCATCTTAGACGGGTATGAAACTGTCTCCTCATTAGGCATGATTATAAACAGGTTTGCTGTTTAAACATGTAGTGTTGCAGAGCAATTGCACCCACCCACCTCCGCTCCCGTCAGAATAAATATTAGGCTGCCGCTGAAATGATTGTGTTTCTGTCCTTAGCCTGAAGAGAACCACTGATGTCATGTTTGGAGGCAAACAGGTGGTGGTGTGTGGATACGGAGAGGTGAGGCGTTTCTCTCATTCTCATGTGTGATGCTTCTTCACCGAGAGACCTTAATGTCAAGATTTCCTCTCTCCTGAAATACAAGTCAGGTGGAAGTTTCAAACTATAATAAGCCCACTTTTAGATTTAGATGTAGTTTAGAAGACAGGTAAGATAATTATTGTCCCCCTAGAGGACGTCACAGTAGCTACAAATGATGAAAACACACAATAAACACACACAATTGTGTGTCCAATTCATTGTACATGAACCCCAAAACAGTGGCAGCATCTCTACCCACTGACCTGCACAAAGTTACAGTCTGTCTGGCTGTTGTACTGTGTGATAACGCCCCACGTCTTTCGTCCTCAGGTGGGAAAAGGCTGCTGCGCTGCCCTCAAAGCAATGGGCTCCATTGTCTACGTCACAGAGATCGACCCCATCTGTGCCTTGCAGGCGTGGTAAGGCTCGTGAGGCTTCTCAGGGATCGCTGCTGCGGCTTCACATCGCATTAGTCCTCACGCTCTTCTATTGTCTTTCTCCCAATCACAGCATGGACGGCTTCAGGCTGGTGAAACTGAACGAAGTCATCAGACAAGTGGACATCGTCATCACCTGCACAGGTCGGTTCAGCCACCGTCCCTCGCGTCTCATTCTCTTTCGGTGGGCGAAATTAAAAAGTTTTAAGGATCTCTGCATCATGGTCACTGGATTGCAGACTAATCATCTCTATTTCAGGACAACTGGGCACACATTCAGTCACCATCATCAGTATGTGACAGTTACTAATCAAGTTCTCAGCTCTGCAGCCAAGGAGTTGTCCCGAACATTTAATTGGAGCAGAGAATTACTTGTGTCTCTGCTTCATTACCTGATGTTGCTGGCAGACCGAAAGCAGAGGGCTCTCTTAGTGGAGAAAAGATAATAAGAGGTTAATACGGTAGAAGAAGACACATGGCACTTGTGTCAGATTATCCTAATGAAGTTACAAAGTGCTGTGAAGTAAATATAACACAACTATAAGGTCATGCGCTTGTAGCTCCATTTAAGGTCACCTCATTAGAGGCCTTGCAGCTAAATTCAGAAAGCTTTTTAGATTCCTGGTGAATAAATAATACTGCTACAGTGAAAAAGGGCAAAGTAAGTTATGAGTTGGTTAAAAAAAACTAAATATTTCTCTAATGAGAAATTGCATGAAATAATTTGTAATTTTTTTCACAGTTTATTAACTGCAGTAAATGACGATAAGTAATTAAATTGAGAACAGTAAAAAACCTTGTCCCCCCCCTTCCCTCAGGGAATAAGAACGTGGTGGTGAGAGAGTACCTCGACCGCATGAAGAACGGCTGCATTGTGTGCAACATGGGACACTCCAACACCGAGATTGATGTGGTCAGTTACCAACTTGACGGGGATAATGTTAAAGCGTCACAGGCCTGGATCAGATCCAAAGGCACATTTTCTTCTTTAAGAAGAAATGACTGAAAGAACCATGAGACATGAAGGAAGAACAAAGCATAATCAAGAATTGGCAAAACAAAAGCAGGGCAATTCTCGTGTGACAGCATGTTGAATGTGCTACTGTCTGAAAGGGCAGCGATTTGTTCACTGTTGTCATGGTAACCAACTTAGCCTGAGTTTGTGGGGTCGCAGTAAAAGGCCTTGTCCATAAAAGGTTGTAGTAATGCTGCAGAGTTACGTTAATAGACTTTAACAAGCCACCAAAACCAAATATAGCTTTTTTTTTTTTTTTTTACTATTTACCTATTTTACTTCTTTTGCCATTTTCAGGATCCCTTAAGGAACCTTTTGATCCCACTGCTATATCAGAATTAGAATCAGAAATACTTTATTAATCCCAGAAGGGAAATTGCTTTTTGATACAGTTACAATGCTCCAAACTGCAAAGTTATTGAAAAAAGAATAATAAACAGTAGAAAATAGAGGGTGTAGAATGTAGAGGGTCCAAATATATATATCCATATATATGTGGGGACAACTACTTAGATTTTAGACTATTAACTTGTGTGCCCATGCAGAGTGTCTTACAGTGAGTGTAGCATTAAGATAACCGTTACATCACAGAAATTCATAGCAACCAAGGATTAGGGTCATGGTGCACTGATTGTATTCACCTGACCTGAAAACGGTGAGAACGAAGGGATTGGAACAGAAGAAATATGAGACAAATGGAAGGTTTTGGGGGTTTTTTAAGACCGCAATCATAATGAGTAGAGGAAGGAAGTAGTTCAGACACTAGAGGAAGTTCTCACTTCTTAAAGTACTTCAGTCTGGGAAAAGACCACGCGTACTGAGTTTTGGCCCATTATGATAAATGGGTGACAGCTCAGCGAAATGACAATAAGAAGTGATAGAAAACAAAACACCAAAAACAAATGATTGATGATGATGATGATGTGCTCACTCTGTAGGCAAGCCTGCGAACTCCTGAACTGACCTGGGAGAGAGTGCGTTCTCAGGTGGACCACGTCATCTGGCCTGATGGCAAGAGGATAGTGCTGCTGGCTGAGGTACACACACACACACACTCAGTAGAACTTAAAATTTCATATTGAGTGCGTGCGTGCGTGTTACAAGCCGCGACAGAATGAGAGCAGTGTGACAGGGCCAGACAGACAGCCCATCGACGCCTGTGTCTCTGTTGCTGCTTGATCTTCCGCAGGTTTCAGCCACCACCCTCTCCTCTCCCGCCTGCACCCTCACTCTCCGATCCAAAGAACGGATACATCATCATTCAGACTTTAGATAGCTGGAGCAATTTTTTTATTCCTCTTTGTTTCCTTACTTTGTTTAACAATGGGATATTATACATTGCTGCATTTATTTATACAAATTCATGATCGGTACCATTACTAAAGAAGAGAGAGAGAGGGATGGGCCACAAAGATGAACTTTGGCAGATAGGACAGTCTGAGCCTCTTTGTGTTCGGTACTGAGGGGTCAAAACAACACAATGAGAAAAGAAAAAAAAGCTTCTTCCACAATTGAAAACTAATCTGTGCGCGCTGGACATTACAACCGTAACCGTTTTTTCTTGCATCAACAACACAACTTATCTCTGTTCCCTCTCCTCCTAGCCGCAGTGTGTTTCAGTTTTACATACTAACTACCTCATTTTCTCACAAATTCACTCACTGCAAGTCAGCCTCTCAATTTACTGTCACTATGAAGATCAGAACCCGTGTGTGGTTTTTGCCTCGTGTACTCTGACCGTGTATGGGTTCATCTTTTTCCTTAGGGTCGCCTGCTGAACCTCAGCTGTTCCACTGTGCCCACTTTTGTGCTCTCCATCACAGCCACTACCCAGGTATTTACACTGTTGTGCATGATTCGTTTTAGGCTTTGGGCACTCACTTTATTTCCAAATCACTAATTAAGATGTCCAAACGTCATTGCATGTGTGGGTGTGTGTAACACTTATGTGTTTCTGCCCAGGCTCTGGCTCTGATAGAGCTGTACAATGCCCCAGAGGGACGATACAAACAAGATGTTTACCTGCTGCCCAAGAAGATGGGTAAGATTTTTGTCGGTTCAGAATTTGTTAATTGAATAAAGCTTGAATAAGACTACAAAAATACACAAGTAGGTATGAATGCCTATTGGATAACACAGACACAGTAAGACCCCAAGCCAGGGAAATAAAAAAATAACCCTGTTTGGTACTTAAGTAGCCACCAAGGAAGTGATTTACAAAGATTTTGTTTTTGGCCCAGCAGAGAGCCTGCCGGCATACTGCCTTTATCTCCATAGACAACACAGACTCATCTGTTCAGTCCAGAGTCGTCTCGCTATAGATGCAAATCATTCACACTAGAATGAGTCCTGTGTGTCTGTGCACATATGTGCGCGTGAATACAGCCCGCAGCAGTCTGTAGCGTCGCCCCGTCACATTTCTTAGCCTCCCCTCGGTCCGTGAGTGCAGGAGTAAAGAAGAACAGGGAGGCAAATGTAGGTCACCCTGTCAGTGATGGCTGCAGCTGCTGCCGTAGCTCACAGTGACGGGAAAGATGATGGAGAGGAATCAGAGGAAGGGCTGAGGTGAGGACAGAAGGAAGTAGAGCCACAGAGAAGGATGAGGAGAGGAAAGCTGATGGGGGAGGAAGAGATAAAACAGTGCAGAGGGAATAAAAGAGAGATGGTAATTCCTACAGCCACTCTGTTACTTCCCTCCCTTCTCTCATTTGAATGATTAATCAACCACAGACGCCTGGTGAATGTTAACATGTTCTCTCCCTGCCCTACAGATGAGTATGTTGCCAGCCTACATCTCCCCACATTTGATGCACATCTTACAGAGCTAAGTGATGAGCAGGCCAAGTACCTGGGCTTGAACAAGAACGGGCCCTTTAAGCCAAACTACTATAGGTATGCAAGCACTTCAACACGCCATTCTGTACGTAAATGTTTGGGATTTGTTGTATTGAATTTGTTTCATTTGAGTCCTTTTTAAAATCCCTAACAGAGTGAAGCTGAACCATTCAAGTTCAGTTTTAAATTCTCGCTAAACTCAACTAAAGTAAACCGCTAAAAATATAAGATTCAGTTGTGATTTGTAATGAGCTTTTGTCGGTTAAGAAGGCTGAAGCACTCTGGCTTTGGAGTACTGAACAAAACATGAGGTTCACATTTGTGGTTTTGAGTGAAATGTCTCCGCAACTATTGGACGGACTGCCTCAAAATCCTTTCAGTTGGTGTTTGTTTGCCTGCTAAATGTGTGACCTTCCCATCAGCCTCAGCTGTACACCGTGTTTAAATATTAGCATGGTAACACGCTAAACTAAGATGGTGAACATTATATCAGCATGTTAGCATGCTGATGTTAGCGTGTAGCTGTACAGCCTCACAGAGCTGCTAGCACGGCTGTAGAATCTTAGTCTTTTTTTGGAGGATCTTGTTTCTCCACCTAACCTTTTATGTTTACCGCAACTGTCATCCTGACTGACATGCTTTCTGTTTTTCTCCTTTAGGTATTAAACCAGTGTTGGGGTTGGACTGAAGAAATACAAATACTCCATGCATCGCACAGACTCATAGAGGGGGAGGAGGAGGAGGAGGAGGAGGAGGAGGAGGACATAAGGAAGGGCAGACAGAATAGTCAACACCCCTGCTTTATATATGGGGGAAGAGGGGTGGGGCTTTCCCTGCGCTTATGGCAGTCATTTAATTTATTCACTCTCGACAACAATAACGTTAACTCTAACTCTGCCATTAGCTAGCTCCCCGACGCCGTCTCCTGGAAGATGTTTTACTTCCCTTCCACTCGTCATTTCACCACCATTATCTCTTTCTCTTTAGGCTCATTTGTGTGTCGAGTTGTATGTATGTCCTTCATCCTTCCTTCCCATTGGCAGATCTTTTATCATTTAACTATTAAAGATAAAATTATTGATGCTAAAGATATATACTATATAAAAAAATCTGTGCGAATGAAGACAACCTTTTGAAGATTTAGCGACAGACATTTTTTCCTGTCCTTTTTTTGTTGTCTTTTCTTTTCTACTTGTGATCATGTTTTTTGTTTTTCTCTCGTGTAATAACGCGTGGGCGGGGTTAGACCTAGTGGAATTGGCGGGATCTCAGGGTCCAATAATATCATGTCTTTTATTTGATTGTTTCATTGAGATACACTATTGTATCTGTTTTTAAACATGTTTTTATGCGTTTTTGTCCCTTCGGATCAGCCTGTAGATTCAGATTTATTTTTAGAATGACTGGATGGTGAACGGTTCTTCCCACCTGTCACTCAAAGCCACAGTGAAACCATCTCATTGGCTGCTTTTTTTTGGCTTTCAGCTGCTCACATGGTGCCAGTGTTGAAGTAATGAAAATAATTTCAAGCTAGTGAGAGCTAACCTTTTTCATTTTGTCTTTCCCTTCACCAAGAATGACTATACTGTATTAGAAGCATGGCAGGTTGTCAGATCATTACAAGGGTTATACTGTATATTTAGATATTTATATTGAAATTAAGATTTTCTATCTTTTCTCTCCTGCACCATCTAATATCATTACTTTTTTGGGAAAAAAAATCAACATGTCATAAAGATAAGCAATTAAATGTTCTAATGATATGTGTAATAAATGTACTTAAACCCTCATTTTGAATACTGTGACAGAAAATATTTACAGAGAAACCAAATTTGCAGCAAGTTGCTGCCAAGCCGGTACTTAAGCAGATATGTTCAGTCAGGTCCTTATCAACAAGTATGGTGCTGTTAAGATTTACTGTACTTACCATACACACCACAACTCTGGGGTACTCACAGATACACTCAAGGGGTTCAGCGTCAAAAATATTGGGATTTTCTTGCCATCCAAGAAACACATTTACCTTCTCCGCAAATCCTTTTTAAAGATCTCCAAATTTGGCGTGCTATCCCTGATATATTTTAGTTTCTTCTTCCCCACCTGAAAGTCTTAGATTCTATCATGAAACTGGGCTGCACAGTCGTCATTCTCAGCAGCTCATCCCCAGCTGACCCGACGCTGGAAATTAGAAAGTCCTGACAGTCATTTCACCTGACAGCCAAGTGCCCCCCCCCCCGCCACTATTCTGCCTCTGCACCTGATCCAATTAGATTCAAACGTGCTGAGCGATGCTGCCAGCTCTACTCTCACAGAGGGATCGAGTGCAGGTCTAAAAATTTACTGTACTTAATATGGAAAATGAATGTGATCATTTTACAGCTTTTCAACATGAGAAACAACATGAGCTTTGTTTACCAGTTGAATGAATAGAAATATGTCTACATATTACATGCAATTCTGTTTTGTGTGACATGAGTAATCTCATTCCTGTACATACTATTTAATACCAACTGAATTCTTTACAAGAGTAGTTTGACATTTTGGGAAGTATGATAACTTGCTGAGAGATGAGAAAATGTATACCGCTGTCATTTCTGCACAATAAATATGTTGCTGGAGCCAGCAGCCGGTTAGCATACAGTTAACAAAGCTACATATTTACTGCACGGACGTGAGAGTGGCGTCAGTCTCGTCATCTTAACACTCGACAAGTATGCAAATGTGAGGGTATTTCCCCAAATATCCAACTATTCCTGTTAAATTTGGTAAAAATAACAAATACAAGTCCATAGAAATTTACATTTTAAAGGTAGGAACCTCTGGGATAAACCTAGTGTACGCCCACATGCCACCATGTAAGGATAAGATCCTACACTGTGTCACAGCCCATGTGTCGCATTGTTCCCTGCCAATGTGTGTGCATTTCTCTCTCCTCGTCCTGTTGAGAATATCTTCTCTTAAGGCAGTATGACCTGCTGTCAGTGTAGTTCTTGAACCCGTTTTAGTCTTATTTTGTTTTTTCATAAGTATGAATGTGTGACCTTTTGAGGGCAAGCTGAGGTGATTATATACGAAGACGTGTGTGTGTCTGTGTGTCTTTCTGTGTTTGTACACATCCTTTCTCGTAGGCCATGGTCGCTTTAACAGCTGCCTCAGGATCCTAGCCTGTGCGTTAGGGGGAGAAACTTTTTTTTTTTTTGTCAGCCGTAAGCTGACCAACACATGGGTGGGTGGGGGACGACACCAGCATCGTATATGTATATACATACTATATACAGATATGACAACCTTTAAAAGTATGATGGTAAAAGAAGAATTGACTCCTGTATTTATTGTTGTAAATCCTTATACAGTGCAAACTGGCAAAATTCTCAAACATGTTTTAAGTTGTCTAATAAAGAAAACCCTATGTTTAAATATTGCAAGTGATAATGGTAGATGAGCAATAATAAAAAAAAACTGTAATCTTAATGAATAAAGCTGTAAAAATTTTAACCATTTTTGTGCATCTCCTTGATTTCTACAAAAACACCTACTCGCCTTATCTGCTTGTGTGTTCCAGTCTGTTTTCATGGTGGATTGATGTCGGAGTAGTTGTGTTTGTGTGTTGGGGGAGAAGGGGAGCCCATGTGTGCAGCTGCTGAGGTCTGTCAGGGCCACGGTGATCTCATCTGAGCCAGCAGCGATCAGACGGGGACATCTCTGACGGAGTTCAGCTGGCTGTGGGCCCTCATTTATTCTTGACACACATATCGGCATCACAGGATTAAATGGGTAGTTTGACAGATATAGAATAACATGTCATTGTGTCATTTACAACAAACCAAAGTAGGATTCAAAGATTTACAAATGTCAGCACAAAAACTCAAAATGTTAAAACAAACATTTTAAGGTATAGATAAAAGTATTTTCAGTAAAAAAAAGAAGCATTTCCCCTATTTAAATCTTATCTGTAGATTTTTAAACACTGGATATTATGGGAATATTTAGTTTTTTAAATGAAAAAATTCCTGCAAAAGCTTCAGAGGTTTCATTACAACATTCTTTTGAAAGGGGCACTCCACGTTCACGGTCTGTTTCCTCGTCATGTCAAGTAGTGAATCTGTGAAATGAATGACATCTGTAGACATCTTAAGTCTGAGAAAATAACTGATGTCACCAGGGTTATTTTAGCTGGGCCTTGGAGACTACACATTTATAATGGAAAGCTATCAAGTAGCATCATGGGAATTGTAGGATCCAACCTTTTTGAAACTCGACCCATATGGGACTAAAATGTCAGGATTTCTTGAAATATACATATTCTTTTTTTA
>JAVQJD010047568.1:0-29586 GCA_036023655.1 Nannoperca australis | reverse complement strand
AACATGGGGAGAACATGCAAACTCCACACAGAAAGGCCACTGAGCCACCTGCAGGGATCAAACCCAGGACCTTCTTGCTGTGAGGCAACAGTGCAGTGCACTTAGCCACCATGCCATATATCACCTACCACCTTCATCTACACATTTACACTTTTTTTGTTTTTAGCAGGAGCTGTGACTGTGTGACAGTAACATAGATTTAGCTTTAATGTAAAGCCTTGTTTGTATATCTTGACTGTGTGTTGTTGCCATGTTGAAAATTCTTGTCTACAGGTCAGAGAAGGAATAACGTATGGTAGACCACAAAATGGTCAGGATATAGTTTAAACCTGCAAGAATAGATTTTTTGACCACTTGGTCTGTTTCCTATTCTCACATCCAGCAGATATGGAGCAACATTAACATTCATTTGGAGTTGTGTTTCTGGACACCTGGATAATGTCTATTTTTAAAATTTCCTTCTAACTCTGATTTGGTCTCCACCAATTCCTTAGACAAATATCTTGCTCTTTAGCTGTTGCTCCATTATGTTCACCAGTTGGGCACTAACTGTGTCTGTCTGCCATCTGGTGCCGAGCAGTTAGTGTGCAGAGGGTTTTTAGAGCCTTTTAGCTGCTGCATCTGAAATCGACACTGATGAGAATGGAGAGGCCAAAACCGTAAAGTAAGTTGTGAGCTGCCAAACGAAAACGATTTACTGAAAGTCAGGTGATAATTCACAGTGGCTATGAGTGACACCTTTTCACATTACACATACATTTAACCTAATGTTCTTATAAAAACTATTTGTTAGTGTAGCTTTAAGATAACTATACATAGAATTGGAAATGCCCCGTCTTTGGTGCCCCTCAGTGGTAGCAGTGGCAAACTGCAATGCATACTGGTGCCCCCCTCCTGATGAATGGGCTGAGAATAATATATATAAATATATATATATATATAGCCCTTTATAACAATTGTGCTGCACCAATTTTCACCAGGAAGGTCAAACCTTTGTACAAAATCTTATTCCATTAGCAGAATTTGAAAGATGCTATAATGACACTAAGGGACTTCAATTTGGACTATTATTATTAGACGACTGAGGCCAGTAAATGACAGACACACACATCTGTTGTTTTTGTAGGCATAAATAATATATGTATAGTATATGGTGGGGTGTGTTGGTCGTTTGTAGTTGTACTTCAGATAATCCTGTTATTGTAGGGAACTGTATTTCTTATTCAGTAGCAGCTGGATACAATCACATTAGCATTTTCTAAACACAGAGGTCTTTTCACCTCATGCTAAATGCCCATGTTCCTTTTTCAGCAGCAGTGCTTTGGACCTGACTGAAGGTTGCTTCAAGTACCCTTTAGTGGAGCAGTATCTGAAGACCAAGCGTTCCTCTCGCTGCCTCGTGGTCAAGTACCTTGCATGCCGGGGCGTGACGCTGCTGATCCTCTTCCTGGCCTGCCTCTACCTTGGCTACTACATCGGGCTGGCCTCTCTCACTGATGAGTTTCCCTGTGACCTGCGCACAGGGCTGCTGAAGAACGACAGCACGGTGCCGTTGGCTGTCCAGTGTAAGCTGGTGGCAGTGGGTGTCTTCAGGCTGCTCAGCTACATCAACTTGGTGGTGTATGTGCTTCTTGCTCCGCTGGTGGTGTACGCTGCTCTGGGACCAGCTCACCAGAGCTCCGGTTTCCTCCGGCCTTACGAGATCCTGCCGGGCTTCGGTGCTTTGGGTGTGGTCACGCCCTTCTACAACGACCTCAGCATCTATCTGTTGTTCCTGCAGGAGAACCTGAGCGAACTCAAATCATTTAAGTGTCTGCAGGTGGGTCCCAGCAGAGATACTGTAGGTCCAGTGTGGTGGTTAAAATGTGTCACCTGAGTTTGCAGTTGCTTTTGCTTTGAAAAAGAAGTAACATATCTCATTTACAGGTGCTTGAGTTGTTGCAAGAGGCTGGTGATGAGGGGTTTGACACTATGTGCCTACTGCGAACTCTGGGTCAGGTGAAGACAGATGTGTTAGACAGTAAGAAGACATGCTCACGGGAGAACATCAAAGGAACTAAAAAAGCCGAGCAATGATTACTCTGAGGTAAGGAAGAACATTTGGTATACTGGTGGAGGCTGTGTAACTTTTATGAAATTAACTGTGTGGTGGATTTGATCTTGAACGTGTTTTATTGTCCTTCAGATCTCTCTGCTTTGTTCCTGAATGATTGACCTGATGAGGATAAGCCCTGCTGCCATGGAAAAGAAGAACTGGGATAAAAACATGTGCACTTACCTTTATGTGACGTTATGTCTGCTGGTGTATTCTATATCAAAAGCAGAGGAGGCCTATAGTCATTCACACAGTCTGTAGTTTGGCCAAGAGACATTTTACTTCTCAATGTAAGAAGTACAAAGTGTCTCAGGTCGGAGACGATCTGTCGCTGATCCCGACCTTGTTTTATTCTTTCTGTTTCTATTTGTTTTTCTATGCTAAATTTTTTCTCAGGATCTTAAATGCCTTCCATAATTTATAATATAAGCCATGTTCCTTGGACCGAAATCTGTACATACATTTTCCAGGTGCCAGAGCCTACTTCCTGTCCTTTCTGTTAGAGTGCGAGAAGTTTCTAAACACAGGGTTTGGATGTATTTACGGTTGAGGCAGGGTAATAAGAAGATGTAGTGATTGGTGAACACATGTTCATTCAAAGTAAGCATACAATAAACATGAATTGTTAAGTATTAGAACCACTGGACTAGCCTTGTCTGGACTGTAAAGCATGTGATTATTTGTGCGTAAATGTGCAGTTAACAACAGGCGACATACTGTATGTGCATGTTGAAAAGCCCTGGGTTGTTCAAACTGATGGACTGATGGCACCTCTGTATTTTACATGAAACATAAGTTAATATTCTTTGCGGGAATAAAATGTCAATATCAATTATTGCCTCTTCATGGGCCTCTTTACAATTAAAGAATGTTCTCACTGGTTTCATTATTGGGTCTTTCATTTAATTAACAACCTTTGGATATCAGAATAGACTACATAATATAATAATTAACAATGTATAAACCTTTCATGAAGATGATGCATACATTTCTTTTCAAAGGAACATATAACCTAAGCCTACTAACAATCATACATAGTAAAATCATTCAAACCTGATCATCTCATGAGAGCACTTTCCAGTGTTTCTCCATGTTATTGTAGCATTTGAGTTTATTCCATTACACCCTCCTTGTTAAACAAACTGACCAGGAGTACTTACTCAATCAGTAAATAGGCATTAAATATATATATGTTATTTGCAACTTTTACTATACTTGTTTGTGTATAGATCTTAGTCTATGGTGCATTGAGGTTTTACTTTGTGGGAATGTTGTATTAGATTGCATCATAAAATGTTTCGTTAATGCTCCTCTTAATGTAAATGAGGTAGGAGACATATTATAAACACCGTAGAAAATGATAATATAAGTCAAAAGCCAAATTATACTTTTAACTTCCACAATCTTGCATGAAAACATAGGACGACTTACAGACATCACTTCTTTGTTATTATTGCACCATCGCAAGACATCAGCGGTGTAAACACTTGGTTTAAAACTCGGTGTTGTGGGCTCCGCCTTCCGAAGCTACAAGTTCGTTGAACGATATGATTGGATAATATTTTCACAATGTCATCGCTATTGTCCAATGACGTCCGAGAACCGCAGCTTCGTTTATATTTGGTTGGAGAGTCGAGCCCCGTTGTAACGTAATAAGAGATTAGTTTGTGTAATCACAATACGTTTGTTGCACAAATCCAGGAATACATTCCCGTAGCTATACCATGTTTTAATCGTTCTCTTATATGCAGGTGAGTTTAGTTGAGCATAGTTTCTGTTTTTCACTGTGTTGGGATATCGTTATGGCTAAGTGGCTTAGCTGGCTGTATTAGCTTAGCTGAAAATGTTAGCCTCGGTATCTCCACTTTCCAACACCAGTGTTAGCTTTATAAAGTAACCAAGGCGTTCACTGTGTTTTCGTACTTGATAGAAATATATGTATAGACATATTGTAGTGTTTACTTTTCCCCGCCTTAATATACCTTAACAAAATGCACAGCGCTGTAGACTTCAAAGCTAGCTAACCTGGTTAACTTAGCATTCGCTAACGTAACAGTTTAGTGGTTTGAATGGTAAGGATGTGTGTGCTCCTTATGGCAGAAAGTGACGGTGTTAAAAGCTATACTACGTTTTACTTTACATGTAGGTCTCCCATCCCCACCATCCTGATACAAAGCAGCAGTCATGGTAGAGCCATCAACGCGAAAGTTTGCGTCCCTAGAAGAGGAGCTGGGTTTCTGGAAGGAGCAGGCACGGAGACATCAGCAAAGGTAACATTAGATGTTAGGCAGACACCACTTCTTAGAGATTCGTTAATGGGCAACGTTAAATGGCAATCGTTCTTTATAGCAATACACATGTTATACAACATGGTAAGTGACTTCATTTTGGCTTGTCTTGTCATCAGGGCTGATGAGGCTCAGGAGGAGTTGCAGGAGTTTCAGCAGATGAGTCGAGACTATGAAGCAGAGCTGGAAACCGAGCTGAAGCAGTGCGAGGGTCGGAACAAAGAGCTGCTTTTAGACAACAACCGACTCCGCATTGAACTGGAAAGCATAAAGGTAAAGCGCCTTGATTGTAAATAGGCCGTGGCCCTTGCAGAGCATCCATGTTATTGTGCCTTCTCTCTGACAGAGACACACACACACACACACACACAAAGCCTTTAGCCAACCCAAAATCAGCATATCATTGTCATGATGTCTGGCACTAGGAAAACTGCTGCCTAGCTATAAGGCAGCTGACTGCTATTTTTGTTCGGTGGTCCATGGGGAAGAGAACATTAGTGGAAGAAATGAATGCAGGATTATGTTAATAATCCCAGATTGCTCAAAGATAGAAGAGAGAACAATCGAAAGTATTTTCTTTGCCTCAGCTAATGTCTTTTAAAACTGAATACACAGATTATTAAAAAATGCTTGCCGCTGCATTGATTAATCTGCCACGACGCTGCAAAGCTGTCATTGCCAAAGTCCTTTAATTTCATGTCTGTGCGATGTTTTCAGGAGAAATTCGAGGTGCAACATTCTGACGCTTTTAGGCACATCTCAACTCTGGAGGAAGATCTGGCCCAAACCAAAGCGATGAGAGATCACCTGCAGAAATACATCAGAGAGTTAGAGCAGTCCAATGATGACCTGGAGAGGACCAAAAGGTCAGTGTCTTCAAAACATCCTAATTATCTCACCAGCGGGCTTCATTATCAAATGATAAACTAGCTGCTATCTCCGACTTTAGTACACACACACACACACGTAGAATCAGACTGTAAGACACGAAGCCGATGTGCACAATAAATCCAGTATTGTTAAGTTCCTCTCCGCTTGTCCCAGGGCTACCATCATGTCTCTGGAGGACTTCGAGCAGCGGATGAACCACGTCATCGAGAGGAATGCCTTTCTTGAGAGCGAGTTGGATGAGAAAGAGAACCTGCTCGAGTCTGTTCAGAGGCTCAAGGATGAAGCCAGAGGTAATGCACATCAAACGTGCACTCACTGTAGCTTCTCAAGTTCACCAGAACTGCTGATTTCTCTACAAACTGACACTCGTGCCCAGCTCAGTGAATTTCGATAGCTGGATTAATTCTCCAAATATGTCCTGTCTATTCTTCTGGCCTAATGTGTAGTTGTATTCTAGTATATTTGTGCTGAAGAAGCTCATAAGAAGGCTGTACCTGTGTTTTCTTATGGTTGAGCTCATTTAATACTGATACAAATGTACTTTTTAAAAAGCTTTTTTCCTCTCCTTCCAGACAGCCACTGTCTTCCACTTATTTTACAGTGATATGAAACCCGAAACTTGCTGAAGTGTGGCAGTTCATCACAGTTAATATATCTGCTTTTATTGTTAATGTTCGGGCTCTGGCTCACTGGGCCAGCAGTTGGCCATCAGGTGCCGTTGGGCTTTCATAGATCGCCTGGGGGGTAGTTTTTGCCGTGCAGCTGCTGCTCTCAGCACTAGTTCACTGTTCTCAGTTGCCGCTGGGTTGATTGTGCAGGTTGGTGGCAGAGGCAGTAAGTGACTGTCTTATTTTGTCTTTTACTTTCTTTTTCCGCAAGCAGAGCACAAGTTGCAGGTTGACAATTCAAAGAAAAGCAAAGCAAATATATACACTGTGTGCTAGGCCTCTGCTGGGCTTGGCGTCACAAGACACTTTCATTATTGTTTGGTGGAAATGCAGTTTTGAGTTCACACCGGTATGCGCTTGATTACACGAAGCTGACACAACTTCATGGATTACCTGTTTTTAATGAGTTTCAAGTGTCTGTCATTTTGTTTTTGTACTTTATGGAACGAAATGGAAGCCGCCGTTCTCCCGACATGTGGCAGTGGAATCTGTGTTTGTTATGAAAAGCTGACTCGCTGTGTGTCCTGTTTTGTGTCAGACCTTCGCCAGGAGCTGGCCGTACGTCAAAAGGAAAGGCGGCCGTCCAGCAGCCTGGGCAAAGACACGGATCGATCAGATCTGCCGTGCCCCTCCGCCGGTAACCCATCCATCCCCGTCACACCCTCCAAACCCATCAGCTCATTCGCCACGCCCCCTGCTTCCAGCATCCGGAGAGGTAAATAGAAAAACTTGGTTTTGGTCACATTGACGGTGAATATACGAGCTTGGTATTAATGACGCGTGCACCTGCTTGTGCCTGTTCTGTTTTTAGGTGATGGTCTAACGGGGACTCCCCTCACTACGTCTGCTAGAATATCTGCACTCAACATTGTAGGGGAGCTGCTGAGAAAAGTTGGAGTAAGAGCTTTAGAAATGATACCACTACAATACCCAGTGAATGTGTACATGCTTGTCAGAATTGTGTTATCACTGCCTATGATTGCTACAAGTTTGGGTTTTTACAAAAAAGAAATTTGTATATCCCCGCTAGAATCTGGAGTCAAAGTTGGCATCCTGTCGAGACTTTGTGTACGACACGTCTGTCAGCAGGCCAGCACTTCCGCCTGGGCCTGGAAGTCCTTCATGTTTAGAGGGAGGCCCTGAGGTCCAAGCCAGCAGCATGAGCCCTCCTCCTCAGTACGACAGGTGAGGGAAAACGACAGCAGCGCAGTATAAAGTGTAACAACTGGAAAAACTCTCAAAATTATTACATGGAAGTCCGTTTGGCTGGTTAAGGAGTATCTTACTTAAACAGACGTACGAGGTCATTTTTAATCGTAACCTTTACTTTTGTAGCTTATAATCAAACACAGTCCTGTTCTTTATGCGTGTTCTGTCATGTAGGTGCAGATTATTCTTTTATAGTTCCTTTTATTTCCTCAAAGTTACTGTATGTGTGAACTTGAATTGATTCAAGGAAGTAGCTTTCGACCTGGGTCTGTAGTTGTTTTACTGGAGTCCTTTACAACTGAGGCGGCGAGCGCAGACTTCTGAAAATACATGAACTCTGACACAGTTATGAGAACAAGAACCAGGCTTAAACATTTTCTTCTGAATTTTCCTTTTGACATATAAAGTAATCCTTTTTATTTAATAGGGAATCATTTTAATTCTTTTATTTTTATGTCTGTAAAGCCAACAAACATTTGGAATAAGAAGTATTGTATTAGTAGTAGTATTGAAAGTGTGTGTGTGTGTGTGTGCGTGCGTGTGCGCGCGCGCTATGTCTTGTCTTGCAGTTTAGTGAAGCGGTTAGAGTTTGGACCGGCTCCTCCGAGAGGCGTCTCCCAGGGCACCCAGTCTCCACAGGGAGGAGTCAAGATCCTGCTATGAGAAAGAAGGCGACCCACCTCCCTCCCTCAATAACCTGACACCGAACCTCACGTCCCTCCTCCCTCATTAACAAACTACAGCAACGGGACCCTGAACTGCGCTGTCTTCCCTTGTAGCCGCGTGTCCTGCTGAACTATTTGAACAAGAAAGCCTCTCTCCGCGCTCCCCATGCCCCACAGCGCATGGACTTCTGCTGCCTCAGGCTAGCATCGCACCATAACGGTCATAGGAAGCGGCACTGCAGCTCGTGTAAGGTCAAGGGACGAAGAGACCTCCTCCTCCTCCTCACACCAGAGCTTCTGCTGTGTTTTTGATGCTGTGGTGGGTGGCATCTCAAACGAATCCTTCCGTTTCTGCTGAATTTGCTTTCTGTGGTGGATGAAGCACATAAGGGCTGCTGAAACATTACTGCACATTTTAGGCGCATTGCTGCACTTGTCCATTGATTATGGAGTAGGGACCCAAATAAGAGCCAGTTATATTAATAACCCTGATATAGGGACCAAGAACCTGGAGTTTCAAATATCATTTGTTACCAAGTCCAAACCAAAGCTTTAAAAAACTGATCACAAAAGTAACGGGTTATGGTTTTTTATTCTGTTTTGAATTTTATGTAAAAAACATGGGGAATCTTTGTTAATACTTTCAACAACAAGTCTGTTTTTGTTCTTTATTCTTTGAACCATGGGCTCAAATAATGTAGCACCAAACAACACCGGCAGAAGTTTACTTCCGTTGTGGAGGAGCTTGGATATTGGCGGTTGAAAAGATGGTTAAAATCACTTTTTAACCAATGTTTCTGTCTAGAAGAGCCCAATAGTTTCCACCGCTCCAAAAACTTCAGCGTCCAGGGAACTGGTGTTGGTGTTTTAACCACCGCTGCCTTCATCTGATGTTATTACTTCTTCAGTTCGCAGGCCTTGCTTCACTGTTAATAGTTCAAATAAATGAAATGGGTTGTGTGTTCCTCATGCTGCCGGGCTTGTAGGAATGAGACATCACTTTTCTTCAGGCTAGTTTAATCTCACACACTTTTGTATCACCTCCTCCTTGCCATTGCACAGACATGTTTTAATTCTTTCCTGGTACGCGAGGCTTATGAATGTGAAGTATAGGAATAGGTCTTCTGCCTCAGAGATGAGGTGTTCATTTGTCAGGCTGCAGATTTATGATCTAGTGTTAACAATAACGTTTATACAGATTTTTCTTAAGTTGACTGTAGAAGTTAGATTGGCACATGTTCACTGCTGAATGTATAGTAATAATTCCCTAATAGGTGTGAGACCTCCTGTCTGCCAACAAGGGTTATATGGTGGCCGAATGGAGAAAAATACCAAGCAATAATAAATTGTAACAGGTCAAAGATAAGCACATTTTATAGTATATTTGTGTAGGTATATAGAGCCTATATTGAATCCCCTTTTCCTGCCAGTTAGTAAGCGATATTGAGTGTGGGGAAATAGAGTAATGAACAGTTTTAATGTGACATCTGTGCTGTTCCCTGAAATGTTTCTGGTTATTCTTGAGTTGTCACTACTGCCATCCAGCAGCCCATTAAGCAAATACTACAGTACATATCTAAATACCATGTTTATACAGCGGCAATCACTGAATACTGCAGTGTAGCTTGTGTGTAGCAATTAACTTGTGGTTCCTGCATATGAGAACTGGATGTCCCGCTTCTCTTTGCCGTTTAACCTTCCTTGAACTAAAACAAACTAACCTTAATTGTAATCCACAAGCACTGTGCTTGGTGTTTGTTTGTATGCAACACCTCTGCGACTGCTTCTGTGTTTGGACTCTAAACTGTATGTGCCTGAGGTACTATACCTAACTTTTATCCGATTGGTTTCCAGTTGTTTTTCTATTGAACTGACCAGATGAGAAAGACGCTGTGTTGTAGTGATGATCCAGTTTGAAGTTACTGACCAAGACAGAAACATTAAAAAGAGAAAATCAAAGCTCTTTCTTTTTTGTTTTTTTTTAAAGATCTTTATTTCTTGTGCAGGTGGTTCAACAATTAATAGATACAATTGGTGTCATGTAAACATCAGTCGGTTACATAGAACATGATTACATAGAACGGGTGATGAGGGGCTTTTTGAACATGTACAGTAAATCTGGACAAAAGGGGGGAAACTTTAGATGTAAGTGCTACTAAGTGCCCAATAATAAAATCTGGCTTGCGATTTTATAGCTACGGCAAACCGAAACCTTGTCCGACCTGAAACATTGTCACGTTACTGAGCTTGAGTAAACGTAAACTGAACATATCTGGACACAAGAAAGGTGCAAATAATATAAAACTGTGACTTTAGAGAATGTTTAACAGCTAAATATGTTTGTTTGTCGGGGTACAAACGGCAGCACTGACTGGATGCAGACTGACTATAGAAATATCCAATCTGTTGAACCACTCCAGTGCTGCTCTGAAACACTTAACAGCAGTCACAGGCAACAGGACGACAGTCGCTGTAGTTACAGATCCATAGAGTCTAAGTTGACTTATTGTGGAGACCTGAGGCTTTGCTGGCAGGTCAGCGTGGTAATTAGAGGCACCTCTTTTTGTGTACAAAACCTTGCATTAAGAATCAGTCATTCAGTGCAGTACAAAACAGTGTAACTTAAAAAAACAGCAAAATCACACATCAGCAGAGCCACCGAAACAACAACTCCTCTATTTGATATCAAGTCCTTCTGATTGTGTGTCAAGAAAAGGTGCTCTGAAACAAGGAGATAGATCAGTACACTATTAGGAATGGGAGAAAATATATATTTTGAAGTGATGTGGAAGAACAAGATAGCATAACAGGCTTTGAAGTTATTCTCTGTTTAAGTGACGGAGCTTGCCCTGGCAGGTTATTCTGATATCTGATTACTTAACGTCCCTTACTCCGCGGACTTGGTTCCGTTAAAGTCGCTTTGGGAGTCGGCCTCTTCCTCAGAGGCATCCTCGACCACCCTTCGGCCTCCACCCACACGCCGGCCTGTGCTGCCAAAGGAGGGCTCATTTCCACGCCTAAAATGCCACAGAGATGGACACCAGACATAGACACAAAAACACATCCCCACAGTGAGCGAAGTGGTCATGTGACCGTTTCCAGATGGTTCAGGTTTGTTTGAAAACCACTTGGGTGCTGATGAAATACAGAATGTACAGGTTGTGCTTTGGTTACAGGATAAGCACGCTGGTTATCTTTGTAACTCATTTGACTCCTGGCTCAGGAAAATGAGTTTGGTTTATGGCAATTAAACCAAGCACTGAGAAAAATATGGCCACCAGTTTGAAATTGGTATGGAATGGTCACTTGCTGCCTAATATTTTAGTTTTTTTGTAAGAAAACCGTGGTGGAAGATGAGCCATATTTCTCTCAGTAAGGCTCAATGAAAGAAATGATAGCATTAGGAGTGTGCATGGGGGAATGAAAAGTCATGGTAAGTTAATAAGAAGTGGTGATGGGGTAACTTTTAGGTGCAGAGGTACCTGCTGTGTTACTCCTTGGGTTCAGGGTTGCCTCTGGAATAGAGATGGACACGATTGTTGAGCTTGTGCTCAGTAAGGCCACCCAACTAAATCTCACCAAAATTTAAATAACCACCTCAAGATGACTAGTGACAATGTGCTCTTTAGCACTCAAATGTAGGTGACCTGAGAAGTTGCTTTATTTTTTGTGAAAAAATGTACAATATGAACCTATAATATAACATATATATACTCATAAATATACTCCAGATAGTGACTATTTACCATCCTGTTTTCTGACTTCAGTGTCTGTGGTAGAGTCAGAAATTAGAAGTGAAACAAACAAAAAAAACCTCTGCCTAGCCAAAAGAAAGACAGCCAAACACTCTCTTTGGCACTCTGTCCTACCTGAGTTTGCTCTTGAGGGAGTTGACCTCGCGGCTCATGGCGTCGTTGGTCTCGGTGGCTTCATCCAGCTCCCGTTGCAGCTTCCTGCGGGCGGCTGTAGCGCGCTGGGACTCCTCCTCCGACTCCTCCAGCTGACGCTTCAGCTGCTTCATGCGGGTGTTCGACTTTTCCGCCTGGTGAGCAAACAGAGCAAACGTGCAGACTCTGTAGTCTTTTTGACAGGTCATTCCAAACTAACCGTCCCTGTGCACTGGACTCCAAGAAAACATCTACGGTGCACACGACAAATGTAAAGACTTGTTGGAGCATGGGTGCATTAAGTGATCGTACCTGGTCTTTGTACTGCTCTGACTGTTTCCTTTCGTCTTCCACCTGTATCACCAGGTCCTTGAGCTTCTTGTCCTTCTGGCGCATACTCTTTGCAGATGCCTGCTTCTCCCTGAGAAAGGACAAAAGAGGCCATGGGTTGTCATGGGTGTAATGACTTGAAATTTGAAAAGCTGTTTTATCAAACATAATCTGACTCTTTTTCTGCCCCTGACCTGTTCTCCTGCTCCAGCTGCTCCTCCAGCTGTGCCACTTTGGCCTCCAAGGCAGTGATGGAGGACTTGAACTTGGACTTGACCTGGTTCTCCATCTCCTGGAGCTTGGCCTTCAGCTCCTTGTTCTGGCGCTCCATCTGCTGCCGGGCACTCTCGTTCTTCTGGGAGGTGCTGCGCTCGGTCTGCAGCTCGTTGTTCAGCTGCTCCACCTGTGGAGGCAATGTAGGCAAAGCGAGGGATGAGGCCTCTGCCCTTTTTTGGGGGCCCTTTCGTGACTCAAATAGCTGCTACTGTCTGGTCACCTGCTGTGTGCTCTTCCTCAGCCTGTCGTTGAGGATCTCCATGTTGCCCTGCTCTTCCTCCAGCTCCTCCTCCAGCTGGGAGATCTTAGCTTCCAGACGACGTTTCTCATCTGCCAAGGCAGACCTGCACACACGGATCACAGCAGCACACGAATGTAACCATCATTTGTCTTCCACGCTAATTTCACAGACAAAGCAGCAAAGTGAAAACTCCACCTACTTTCCAGAGGAGTTGCTGGACAGCTCGTCAGACAGCTCATCTCTTTCTGCCTCTGCCTGCTTCCGTGCCCTCTCGGCTGCGGCCAGGTCCTGGAAACATATTAGAGATGAATCCTTTGTTTCAAGCCGCCGCTCCAAAACAAGTTGCTGCCTTGTTAGGAGTCAAATGTGTTACCTCCTGTAGCTGCATAAGCTCAGCCTCCAAACTTTTGGCCTTCTTCTCGCTCTCCTTTGCGGTAGCCAACACTTCCTCTCTGGCAGCGTGGGCGTCCTCCAACTCCCTCTGGAAGTCCTTCATCTGGGCCTGGTGGGACGAAGAGAGACAGAGACAGAGACAGCGGTGAGTCAGTCAGCATCAGAATGTGAAACCCTGTTTAGTTGGAAGATGGTATTCTAGACGCTTTAAGTACAAGCTTCCAACATGTTGCATCTAAAATCAAATTGCAGCGTTTAGTCAACTAGTTATCTCATGCTGAACCTGCTGCTGCATTTCGTCCATCCCTTCACTCTCACCTGGAGCTTGCGGAGCTGTTTGATGGCCTCATCTCGTCCCTTGCTGGCCGTCTCGATCTGTCCCTCGAGATCTTTCATGTCTGTCTCCAGCTTCTTCTTGGTTGCAGCTGCCAGGGCCCTCTGCTTCCGTTCATCCTCCAACTCCGTCTCCAACTCGCGAACCTGCAGTCAATGTTTAGATTTGATTGCTGATGCAGCCGGTGTGAAATTCTCTGCTGGTGGATCAAGGCACGCACTTTCATTTGGAGGATGAGATATTTTAAGTCTCTTTACCTGCTTGACAAGCTGTCTCTTTTTCTCCTCTCCCATCTCATCTCGTCCCTGGAGGTCCCTGTCGAACTGGGCCTTCAGGGCCTGCATGTTGACCTCCAGACGCAGCTTGGCATCCTCAGCCGCCTGCAGCTCGTCCTCTAGCTCCTCCAGCTGGGTCTTCATCTCCTCCACCTGGGCCTCCAGGCCTCGCTTGGACTTCTCCAGCTCGTGGACCTGCCATCAATATATTGCCAAATTAACTGCTATATTTAGGCCTAAATAGCATAAAGAAATAAGACCAGTCAACCAGGAACATGACTCATATGTGTCACGTGTGTTCAGGTTTCAGCACTAACGTTTTTTCCCACATCATCCTTGGAGCTGATCAGGTCCTCCATCTCCATCTTCAGGGCCTTGTTGGCTCTCTCCAGCTCCTCTCTGGAATCCTGGGCCTCTTCCAGAGCTCTCGCCAGGGACAGAGCCTTGGTCTCCTTCTCTCTTGCCTCGGCTTCAGCACGGTCTCTCTCATCTGCATATTTACTGGAGATGCTCTTCTCCTCGGCCAACATCTGCAGAGCACAGAGGACAGAAAACCATGGATAACGTTTTAGGGTTTAGGGTGCCAGAGTAATGTAACCAGGAGTGCAACAGATAACTTTTTTAGGTAACTGTAATCATAGTAATTTGAACGATTTAACGTGCAATTAAATGTGGGATATAGAGAGTGAATAATGATCTTGTAGTGCTACCAGGTTTCTGATTTGACTGACCTGGTCAAACTTCTTCTGCTTCTTCTCCAGATTCGACACATTCTGCCTCTGGTTGTCCAGGTCCATCAGCGTGTCCTCAAGCTCCTGCTGCAGGCGGTTTTTGGTCTTCTCCAGCTTGTCATAAGCAGACGCCTTCTCCTCAAATTGGGTGTTTGCTGCCTCCAAATCTCTCTGCAGACGTTTCTTGCCTTCCTCCAGCAGCTCGATGTTTCCGGTCATTTCCTCCAGCTTCTTCTTCGAATCTGACAACTGTTGACAAAAGAAGACTCTGCTGAGGCACTAGTTATGAAGAAGATAATACATTTACTTTTTGAGGTTTGTTCACCCTCCTGTTTATGCTAACTTCTTAAGACCTCCCACTCGCATCTCCAAGTGACTGAAATCTCTCTCTGACGTCTTAATGATTTTTTCCCATGTCATTTTCTTTATGATTTCACCACCGACTTGTAGATTAGCCTTTAAATTAGCAACCCCTTGTTTGAACTCTGACCTGGATGTTGAGGGTGGACACGTGTCTCTCCACGTTCCTCTTGGCCTCCATCTCCTCTTCAAGCTGCTCCTGCAAGCTATTCTTGTCGTCTTCTGCTTGCCGCAGCTTTGTAGAGAACTGCAGTTTCTGACGCGTCTCCTCAGCCAGCAGCTCCTGTAGCAGCACACCAGGTCAAAGGGCAATGCTGTAATTCTGACCTATTGTCGGCAGGCATTATGTATTGCTGTTAAAAGTCCCGTTACCTGTGAGTCTTGGAGTTGGGAGGTAAGGCTGGTAACATCTTTGCTCAGTTTGATGTTCTTGCCCTCTGCTTCATTTAGTAGGTTTGTCACACTCTCCAGTTCAACCTGTATGAAGACGAAGATCAGGTTTCTGGGACTTCAATTTTCAGCATATCAGTGTGGTAGCTTACATTTTTTTTTATGCAAAGTATTGATGTAACAACTGATTTCATTTACAGTGATCTTAGAGCAGCGCTCTCCCAGCTCAGCTTTTTGCTTCTCGCTGTCGTTGCAGCGGGACTGCAGATCCGCCACCTGGCCTTCCAGCTTCTTCCTCTTGTGCTCCCCGTCCTGTTTGGCCTGGGTGAGTGAGCGCACCTCTATGGTTAATTCTGACGTCTCCTTCTCCAGAGCTTGTTTAGCCTTCTCCAAGTTTGACTTCACCTGAGCAGAAGAGAAAAAATTACAAAATCAGCAAGTTTGTCTTTCAGAAACAGTATCAACTTAAATAAACAAGCTAAATGACAATGTTTATAACACTGTGTGGCATTATGCAGGCCTACTCGTTTGGACTGCTCCAGCTGCTCTGTGAGCTCCTCTGTAGCCTGGGTGTGTTTCTGTCTCATCTCCTGTATCTGGGACTCATGGGTCCGGTTCTCGTCCTCGATGGCTCTCTTCAGCAGGTTCACCTCCTGCTCACGTTTGGCCCTGGATGCATGGATAATGCAGATGTTTAAAAAGTATGTGCTATCACCTCTCCCTTAAACCTCTTTCATTCACAAGCTTTCTAAGAACAAGGAAATATTTACGTTTATTGGTTTGATGCAATTCTGGTCATCTTATTAACATTAATTTTTTCTAAAATGAATTGTACCATATCCATGAATCATTAATTTGTAATGACTTTACAATACCTTTGAATACACATTTGTATATGTCAGAATTGTATGACCGACCTTAGCTCCTGCTGTGTGGCAGTGGTGTCCAAGGTGTCCTCTAGCTCAGACTTTAGGGCCTCCAGCTCCTCCCCGAGGTCCCGTTTGATCTTCTCTGCCTTGTTCCGAGCCGCCCGCTCAGAGTCGAGGTCCTCTTGCAGGTCGGAGATGTGTCCCTCAAGCTCTCTGATCTTCTTCAGCGCATTGTTCTTCTGAGCTGTCTCATCTTCTAACCTGAGA
Organism: Nannoperca australis; assembly: GCA_036023655.1. Taxonomy (NCBI): domain Eukaryota; kingdom Metazoa; phylum Chordata; class Actinopteri; order Centrarchiformes; family Percichthyidae; genus Nannoperca; species Nannoperca australis. The sequence continues at coordinate 13,417 of JAVQJD010047568.1, read as the reverse complement.
GGAAGAAGCATGGAGGAGGACATTTGCCGGAGTTACTGGACTTTGTACATGAAGATGAAATCTATCAAACTGTTTTTGTAACTCTTTAGGACTTTACCTGGCCAAGGCGTTCTGTAACTCCTCATCCTTCTTTGCTAGCTGGGCTTTGAGGTCAGCGAGCTGGGCCTGCAGGTCGGCTATCTGCTCTTGCAGGTCATTCGACTCTGCTTCCAGCTTACGCTTAGCCTTGTCCAGCTCCTGTCGACCCTTCTCTTCCTTTTTCAAGCGGACTATAAGTAAAGCAGAGAGCATATATGTTTTTTTTGTGACATCAGTAATGGTTTGTCAGGGTGTTAATGCGTGACAATCCATAACAGATAATTACCCTCTAGTTCGGAGATCATGGACTCGTGTTTGTTTTTGAGCTTGGTGAGGTTCTTTGACTTCTCCTCTTCCTCTGCCAGGTTGCTACTGAAGTCTGCAATCCTCTCCTCCATCAGCTTCCTCTCCTACAAAACACAAGTATGAAATCTATTTGCCAAAATCTACTTTCTTCTTTTTGATACAGTGGCTCTCTTAATAAGTGACTGACCAGTATAAGAATAAATACTTACCTTCAGCAGCTTGTTGTTGTGGTCCTCCATCACCAGGATGTCATCCTCCAGCTTTTTGATCTTCCCCTCACAGGTAACCTTCTCTAACTGCAGCTTTTGGCGGGCATCTTCCTCCTCCTCCAAATGTTCTTCCAGTTCCTACAAGAAGAATATTATAGTGTCAGTTTGTGCTGTTATTTCATCACATTATCAGAGCGCACATGACATGAAATAAGCATGGTGAAGCGCATGACAGCAGCAAGAAATATATCTTCTGAAAAAGAAACAGATATAGACCTGCATCTGCTGTTGCATCTTCTTCTTATCCACTAACAGCGCCTGAGCACGTTCTTCCTCTTCATCCAGTCTCGCCTCCATCTCATGGAGGATCTCCTCCAACTCCTGCTTCTTAGCCGCCAGACGAACTCTCATCTCCTCAGCCTCAGCATACAGCTCTGTCTCAGCTTGAAGCTGCTCCTGCAGAGCGTTCCTCTCCTCCAAAACCTGAGGCAAAAATTGGGCTCAGCTTCATTGTCTGTAGATTCCTGGTGAACTTTTTAACAAGAGCTTATTCTTATTGGCTTGGTTTCACTCATGTATTAAATAACCATTGAAAAAGGACATGAAATTGAAACTTTGACACAGTTTTAAATGGCTGTGGCATCGAGTGAAAGCATAAGCAAGTTTAGAAATGTGTTTTGGATCATTGTTTCGTCCTTTACCGATGTGTGTTTCAAGGTGATCTCCTTCAGCTCAAATTCAACCTTTGCAGAAATTTCTTTGGCTTTCTGCAGCTCTTCGTCCTTCAGACTCATCTCCTCCTCCTGTCGGGTCACTTGCAGCAGAGGCTTGACCTGTGGTTCAAGGTAAAGGCAATGTAAGGCAAATTCTTTATTTTACGAAAATACATAAAGAATTAATTCTAAGACTCCATTCAAATATTAGAAAAGCCTAAAATAGAAGGTTGTGCTGTGAGTTACATTACTATGCAGAATAGTTAGCTGACCTTTGTGAAGAGCCTCCACCACTGCCAGTTCCTTAGTTTGAGGTAGGCAGCACAGTTCCTCTGGATCACTTTCATGGCTGTGAGTTGCTGTTGCCTCTTGGCAAATGCCCTTTAGAAATACAACAGTGAGACCAAAAGTTCATGTATAATATAAAGCAAAGTGTTCTATTTTCTAATTTATAGCAATAGAAACAGCAAAAAAGACTAAAGAACACATGAAAGCCTCCCTCTATGGTTAAATAAAAAGGGATGACATTTTATTAGATATACTGAACTTGTAAACAGTGTAATACAGACAGTACAATTTATAATAGGGTGAAGTGTGTGAGGTTAGGCTGGTATATTCATACTTTCTGGCTAGGAAGCCTCTCGCCTGAGCCTGGAAAGCGATGATGACCACAGTGATCTTCAGATCTCTCTCCTCCTCCAGCTGGGCAAGCACTCCTGTGCGGAAGAAGATCTTACTCTGTCCGATCCTGTACAGGTTGGGGTCCAAGTCCAGATGCTTGATCTACACAGACAGGATATCAGTGAGAAAAAGGAGGATCAGGGTATGACAACTTTTTATTATCGTGGGTGGGAATTTTGAACTTATGTGTTTACCATGAGGCAGCAGGCCTGTTTGCCATCCATGAAACCTTTGGGGATAGCGCTAGCAGCCAGGATCTCATAACTACCAGGCAGGAATGAGCCAGAAGAAGTGTTTTGTTTAGTACGGTGAGAAAGGTTTACAGAAATATTATAAACTCCAGTAGCAAGTTAGTGAGTCTCCTCAGATCCCACTCACCGCTGGCGGAACTCCTGAAAAACGATTCTGTTGGGAAATCCTTGTCGGCAGATTCTGATCCCCTCCAACACACCGTTACACCTCAGCTGCTCCAGGACCAGGTGAGCATCCAGCTTCCCTGCCTGAGGAGAACAGGATTTGAGTTTAATAGTATAATTTACATTATGTTGTTTTTCAAGAATACATAACAAGTCAGCAACCTTTCTTTCAAAAATAAAGTTCCTTCAGGGAGCTGGAGAGACTAAGTACACCCTGGACAGATCACCAGTCTACCAGAGAGGCCAACAAATGTGATAGGTGACAGGTGACAGCTGCCCTCCTCTACAGTTATTCTATCACCTAAGATACTGACCTTTTCCTCACAGTGTCAAATAGGCTACATCTTGACAGCAGCTTTGCCATAATAAACACAAAGGATTGCTCTTTTCTTTACCCTCTTCTCGTGGTTGGGGATGATGCATCTGACGAAGTTGGGCTGGGTGTTGTGCAGTGTGGTCATAAGTTTGGACAGAGACTCCTTGTAGAGCTGTCCCACCGTGCGGAACATTCCCTTCTTGGTCTTTGAGGCGCTTGGCATGGAGCTGTCTGACATCTTGGCTATCGTGTCAAGACCCACCACTCTGTCAGCTGAAACAGAAAACAGATTATTATGTAAATATTTGTTATTCAGTTTGTTGTCTTTACTTCCTATGTGCTCATGTTCTTTGGCCTTATCCTCATTTTATCTGCCTGGTCTGATTTGATTTCCTTTTATAAAGCACAAAGTGCAAAAATAAATACAGTGTATTATATTTGTAGTAGTTATCCACAATCCAAAAGTACTAGTGTCACTGCACTTAAATCCTTAATTTATTATTTAGTATGTTAACATGTGTCCTATGCAAGTCAACAGTTTTAAATAGTAAATTATATTCACTGATAAATCCTTTATACATAAATGTTGGTAAACTAGACTAAAACCAGCAAATTCAAACTTCTCACTGTCTTTCCAGAGGTCTTGCACAAACTGGCTGGAGGAGCTGCTGAGCAGCGCTGTGACATTGTCGTTTAGAGGGTCCATGTTCTTTGTCAACCAGGATGTGGCGTTATAGTCCACCTACAAACAAAACATCAGTGTTACTTAAGCTTCACATTAATATTGCTTTTAATCATGTTACCCAAATGATGTCACCTTGAGAGCATAAGAATCTGATGCCCTCTACAGGGGATACCATATCATGCTTTTATCATACTATACACATCCCAGAATACTCACCCTCCCAGCATAATGGAAAATAGAAAACTCTGTCTTGTCTTTGAGCTGTTTAGGTTTGGCAAATTTCATATGGTTCCCTTGTGTGTTCATGAGTTTCTCCACAAAAGAGACATCTGTGGCTTTGGGGAACCAGCACTCTTCATCCAGCAGGGCCAGGATGCCCGGAGGGTTGTTCTGCAGAGAATATGCAGTGATTATTAAGTTAAATACTTAATTAAAATAAATAAATATTTAAGACACATCTATCGCAAAATATCTGCAGCTAGGCAGGAGATTTTCCTTGGCTCGACCAATGAATGAAGTGGATTCAAATGACATTGTGCTTTTCCACTCACCGGCCTCTCGATTAGCTCAATGCAAGGCTGCAGGTCAAGGCCGAAGTCGATGAAGTTCCACTCGATGCCCTCCCTCTGGTACTCCTCCTGCTCCAGGATGAACATGGTGTGGTTGAAGAGCTGCTGCAGCTTCTCATTGGTGTAGTTGATGCACAGCTGCTCAAAAGAGTTGTCCTGCAACAACCACAAAACAGAACTAAGGATGCATACAGTGTCATGTAAATGTTTGTGTCTTTTGTCTTTAATAAGCGACACAGCAGTTTATTCGTTTCTTCCTCATCTGTGGTCAACATGTCCATACCTCAAATATCTCAAAGCCAGCAATGTCGAGGATTCCCAGGAAGGAGGCTCCCTGGCGTTTGGTCTTGTCCAGGGCCTTGTTGACTCGGCCCAGGATCCAGAGGAACAGTCGCTCGAACACAGCTTTAGCCAGGGCTTCAATAGCAAAGTCAGCCTAACAAATACACACACACACACACACACACACACACAGAGAAAATATCTGATAAGAGACCAGAGTGATGAAGTTGATTCAAACTCAGGTGACAGGTTTGGGAAGTGTTCATTAAATGCACAAATGCAAATTAGTTTTATTGTTCTTATGGTTTCACACAGCACAGTCTCTGCAGTACCTGCTCTTTGGTCTGTGCCTTCTGCACCACCTCTCTGCCCACTTTGATTCGAGGGGTGAGGATGGCTCTGGTAAAGTCGGTCACATTGATGCCCTGCAGGTGACACACCTTCTGGGCCGCTAGAGAGAGAGAGAGCGAGAGAGAGAAGAAGTGATATGTTGGTACGCTTCTTTATTTCTGTACAGCTATAGTTTGTTTCACTGCTTTACATAAAAACAAGCTAATGTGAATTTTCACATTGTAGTTTTTAGAAGTTGGTAACAAGTTTCTAATAGTGAGAAGTGGTGGAGTCTAACCGGTGTTGTCTGGCATAGTGGCCTGCTCCTGGTTCCTCTCTTTCTTGAACTCAATGTTTCCCAGCTGCATGACTGTGGAGCAAACCTTCAAGATATCTGAAACAGGAGGATATGACCGTTATCAAACAGAAACAGCAGTGGCATGAACTTAATCCCACTCCAAGAAGTCTATCCTACTCTCGCCAAGCAGAGTTAAGATCAGAGTTATCACTGGTACCGGTTCTCTCCTCTTCGGTGAGGCCCATGATGTTCATGGCCTCCATGGTCTCTTCATACATCTCATCGTCTTGCTGGCCGGTGATCTGAACGTGGCCCGCACTCAGGAAGCGGTAATTACCGAAGGGCTCCAGAAGAAGCTCCTCTGAAAATATAACACAAAACGGTAAACAGCTTGTAACTTATCATCAAAGTTCTGGTCAGTATTCTCTGAATGAATAATGGTGAGCAACGCACCGGAGCACTTTTTCTCAGCTTTAACTTCATTATCATGGTTTAACATCAGTAGAAGGATTAAATGAACCGATATTAATTGAGTAAAATCTACAACCTTATTGTTAAGACTTTTAAAATGCATGACAGTCAAACTGAAACCAAGACTGACTTCCTTTTCTAGTTTGACGTTTCGATTTGATTTGTGTGTTAACCTGCAGTATCTGTTCAGCAGGATGTAATATGACTGAGATTATGGAGGATAGAAATGCAGAATATTTTAGCTCACCACGCAGTTTGTCCTTGGCACCGGCAATCATGTAGTAGAAGATGTGAAAAGCTCTTTCTGTCTTTGCTTGTCTGATACAGCGGGATTTCTCCAGCAGGTCTGAGGGTTTCAGCTGTTAAAGAATACATACTGTGCTCTGAGGAGGGTTCAGCATGTAAACCTCTGTTCAGCCCCGTATGAAAGTCCAAGTTCAGTCCCAGTTTTGTCTAATTCCCTCTCTGTGACTTCTATCACGTGAACAAGATTTAAAAAAAGACAAAAAATAAGAATAATAGCCTGCTTATTTTAAAATGTGTATGTAATACAATAATGTATAAGGCCGTTGAATTTTACGGATGTGTCATTTTGCCCTATTATAAGCTGTTTTCCCAGAGCAAGAAAAGCCCACACAAACAGGATACAAGTCTCAATATTGGCTCCAACAATGTAGCCGGTCACATCAAAGTTGATACGGATGAATTTACCCTGTGAGAGAGACAAGGAAGGATGAAATGCATTGATGCAGCAAGTCCTACGGAATGAGATCACACCAGAAACAAAACATACAAACTACTTCTAAAAGTAGCAGACTCACAAATCTGGAGGAGTTGTCATTTTTGATGGTCTTTGCATTTCCGAAGGCCTCCAGGATGGGATTGGCCTGCAGGAGCTGCTTCTCCAGCTCCCCCTAGTGACAACAGTGATACACAGAAACGTCACTGTAACTTGATAACTTGACAGTAGGTGGTGACCGGTGGGGGTGAAGTGGTTCAGGGTGGGTATGGGTTGGGGGAGATTTATCAGAAGATTATCACTGATGTGTGAACCACAAGATGAAGGACTTAATTGGCTAAAATAATAAACAAAATCAACTCCTGAGAGATCAATAAATAAGTGGACAAATCTAATCTATAACTAAATGACAACTGACTCTGACTTTCTTCGGTATATTAAGTAACACAGACACATGACCTAAAGACTTCATCGGTTTTGAGAGAAATTGTTCAAATGAGGAGGAGCTGCTGTTGACGATGAGCAAACTGAGAGGGATATTGAAGAGTGAGGTTATGTTGGGTCAGACGAGGCATCTGAATAATGTCAGCATTACAAAACCTTTGATGAATCCTGCCAAACTCTTTGCATCCAAGGCGTTGGCAAATTAAAAGGATTCTGATTCACAAACAGCTGCGATTCGCTTCGGGCGGCGGATCGGAGGGTGGAACTGGGCGATGGTCAGTAAATGGGGCAGACACCCCGTCACTCTGCATCGAGCTAATCCACCTGATCAAAGGGGTCTGTGTCAGCCTAGAATCAAGGTCAGGTGCTGCAGAGCTCTACCTTAAATACTCCCTCGCTTAAAAACATCCCTCCAGCTCCCTTGTAATCGAGCTAAAGCCATGAAAAGGAGAAGGGCACGACTTGTGTTAATATTGTGATAAAAAGCGGCGAGGGTGAGATGAAAACAATGATGGTCAGACATTTGCTTACTTGTGTGTATTCTCCAGGATTGTTTTTGAGTTCTAACTCAGGATGGTAAATAAAAAAAGTCAATCTTTTTTAAATGTTTAAGGGAAAAAAAAGGAGAGATACAGACCAGCTGAGGAGGTGCAGTTCAGAGTTGGCAGAGTAGAGAGGAGGGTCTCGTTCATTTAAGTCACTGGGGGGAAAGAAAGGAGAGAGAAGAAGAGAAATAGAGCACAGCAAAATGGAAAGAAAAGTGACAGCTGATGGGAAGGATTGTTCTTAAGATACGGTTTAAATAAAACACTCAAGCAGATGGATAAGGAGCAGGAGAGAAATAGTACCTGAGGAAGAGAGAAAGCAAGAGCGAAGAAAAGAGATTGACCCAATGCTATTTCTGTTCAGGTGAGGTCTGTGGGAGCCTCCAGGTCCTACAGAGGACAGAATACGGTACAGGATATCCTCTCGGGCAAAGACCCTATAGGTGAGTCGGGAAGCAGAGCTCTGACCCACAAAATGAACTCTTCCGATACCTACACCAAGGCCAGAGCAACACCACAAACCAACATCTAGTCAGGAGCCGGGGCGCCATCTTACTCAGAGCGTGATCCTGTCTGAAGCAGTGTTCAAAAAGAGTTTTTAAATCAAGGCTCATTTTAGCCCAATCAGGGTGTCAATACAATCTCACGCCATGGGTATTTTTCAAGACTCCACATGGTCCAGTAAACGCCACACCTCAGGGCAGGTGGGAGAATGAGGAGGAGGGAAGGGGAGGGAAGGGAGGGGAGGGGAGGGGGGGAAGGGGTCGGGGAATCTGTGTTTGATAGATAAGAACAGGAGATGGGCATGCTCACACTGTGCTCATTGATCTGTGAGAGAACCTTTCACTGCCGGGGAGGCTCTGCTCTCGTCTCCACCGGCAGTGAGAGGGTGATCATAAGAAGATGGATGACACAAAAACTCAAGATGATAAACCAGTTCAGGAGTATGCAACACTAGACGTCCTTTACTGAACATTCGAGTGACTGCGAGTCAGTACTATGGTTGATTGTCATGCAGTCTAAGTCAGCTCTTGTCGAGTAAGACACAGAAATGACCGATGTTAGGGTAAACACCTTCTAACTCAAGAACAGTCAGATTTGGGATCTTGACCCTTGGTGTAAGGAAAATAATTACAAACAGAAACAAATAGTTTTTGCGTAACTCAGTGATACTTTCTTCATGCACTATGTCTAACCTAATGAAGGAACACACACAAACACCACACACAAAAACACACTCCAGGCATCCCCCTTTACTCACGTAGGCAAACTGTGATCCTGATTGTTGCTATTTGGAGGAAATGGCGATATACAGGATTAAACTGGGCAGTTTCCTACATATTTTGATGAGTGAGGGAACTGGCTGATCCTAACTTTTCATACAGCGTGATCTCTTCACACAGATACTTACAGCACTGCTGTCCTTCTTGCCTTTGTGTGAGGAGGCAACAACAGCCAGATACTGGATGACCTTCTTGGTGTTCTCCGTCTTGCCAGCGCCAGACTCTCCACTAGAGAGGAAAAAGTGAGAAGGGGATTAAAAGATGCAGAGGAGAGATAGTGAAAGGGAATGAGAGAGAAGAAGATAAGCAGCACTGACAGGTACTTTGTTCACAGTTCAATAACCCGGTTTAATTTAATGGAAATGTGCAGCAGATATAACTGCACCAGCTTTGTACAAAGCATAATGTTATTGTTCAGTCTGCCTACTAGTCACTGATCCCTGTATGCCCAGATCATTTTACATCTTCATAATCCATCTCTATTTAGGAGAAAGTGTGAGTTTAAAATGTAAAAATGAACCCTCTCCACTTGAAACAAGGGGCAGCATGGCTCTTTATTTAAAATAAATTTTGATTATTTTTGGTATTTCTGCCTTTATTTGGGGAATACAACAGCACTCAAATGACACATTGTTTCTATAAAGTATAGCACATTGTACGTTATTATAGTGCAATTGAGTTTTAGTTTGAATGTCTTGTAGTTTGATAATGTACAAAGATCATCTGTTCCTAGATTTAATGCTCTTTTTTTGCTTCTGCCACTGGCAGCGATGTACTTACTTATAGCACTTGTGATTCATCACCAGCCCTCACAAGTCTGTTGAGACATCTTGTTGTTTTTAATCATGGTTCTATGCACTTTATGTAAAGCTCTTATTTGGAAGTCGCTTTGGATAAAAGCGTCTGCTAAATGCCTAAATGTAATGTAATGTATTTGATAGTGTAGAGATAGACAGGAAACATTGGGACAGAGAGGGATGTGTGACATGCAACAAAGAAAGTATGCACCTTAACGATTGGGCTGGAGCCAGGCCAGGCTCACTGTTTTCAGCCTTAATGCTAAGCTAAGCTAACAGGCTGCAAGAAAGCCAATAAGTGCATCTCACAAGTTGACTTATTCCTTTAAATAAATGACTGCCTGTAAGCAGCACATAACTAATGGTCTGACACTCCATGGCAACAAGATCAGTGTGTATATAGCTGGAAGAAACCTCTTATGACGTTTACAAAGGTGTTAGGAGTTATATGATGAATACCCTCAAGCTAGTCAGAATCCTAAAAGTCAGATATATATCTTATCTTTTAATATCTTCTAAAAGAATATTCTAATATATCTTTTAAAAGAAATGTATAACTCAAACTTATTCAAACAGAAGCAAGAACACATTCCACTTCCAGAAAATGATCCCGGATACTTAGAAAGACAAAGTTGAACGATACCAGAGTCACCAGCCAGCTGTCCAGCACACAGACACATGCTTACACATGGGGCCATAAAAGGCATGGGATGCTCCCTGTGTTAGGGTTTGGCAGCCCTGAGAGGAATCTCATTACTCTGTCCTGTTCAGGTTTGGACGTACGACATCCTGGCTCCTACTGTGGGGAACTGTTAGTGCAGAATACATTCTGATGGGATTTTTTTCCTCCAGATGGTCTATCTAACTGTCTCTTCCTGCACGTCCTGCTTACCATCAATATAGTTTCCCCAACAATCATAAGATTATTTGAAAGGATACAATGGATGGGCCATATTGCCAATATTCAGATGTATTACTATTTTGTATTATGCTTTTGTGCATTTTGACTAGTACTAATACTTTATAGGTTGAGACAAGACAACAATTGTAGACACAAACACTCGTCCTGAGGAAAGTCCTTACAGTCTAGAGAGCTACGTTAGGGTGATTCCTCCAATAACACGTGACTCATTTGAGCCATCAACAGGGCCAGAAAAGGATGTGAATCTGCACTCTTCAGCAACATCCTGCCACTTTATTGCCACTATGTCCAGTCTATCAATCCACTCTTTCACACACATACACACATACACACACACGCAATGAATATCAAACCAAGGAAACTGGTGACCCTGTCGAGACAAAATGTCAACATCTCTAGAATGGATGTAGTAGGCTCAAAGCCATTTCCCATGGCATATTATTGCTACTGTGTGAATCTGAAGAATATAATCACTGCTCGATTTACCAACAATCACACCATTTACCAGAATACACTGAGTAAACGTATGCTATATGTTTACATTGTTGACACTGTATTAGAGAGGTGTCACTTCAATTTTGTCACCTTTTTTGAGGTTGTTATTTGCTGTGGTGTAAAATCAGATCAGAATCAGAATCAAAAATACTTTATTAATCCAAGAAGGGAAATTGCTTTTTGATTAATAAAAAAATATAAAAGAAAAAAAATAAAGAAATATATAAATAAATGTATAAAGATAAAAGAAAGCTAAATTAAAGAGATGAGTTGTAACTATTTCATTTCACTTCTTTATGAAACACTGTTTCACAATGTTTTAAAGTGTACTTTTTACTAGTTATTAGGTTCTAGTGTTTTTTATTGTTGTTTGCAAAAAAAACAAAAAATACTAACAATTTTTTGTTGACTCTGTAAATAAATAAAGTTAGGTTTAACGAGAGATTCAGGTCAGATACTGAAAATGAAACCAGCTGTTATTAAAAGATGTTGTTTTTAGCTTGTGGTATTGCTATTCTGTTCCTTTATGTGCACGTGTTTGTCCTGTAGGTCCTGTGTAACAATGGTAATAATCATAAAAATGAATAATTTATCTTGATTAGCAGATGCTGCCATTATGTCACGTAATCCTTAAAAGCTAAGTTAAAACAGGAAGTCCCTAAAATTATAGTTACAAAAGTCTCCCATGAAAACATATGAACAAATATTGGTAAACTCCACGCTATGAAGATGAAAAGCGTCTACGATGGATTGCTGTAAAAACAATACTGCCAAAGACCATTCAGTACAATCAAACGCACGTGCCCACACACACACATGCAGGAGGAGAATGTCACACATGACATTCCATGTATCGCACCAGAAACATTTCTACCATATATGGCTCCAGAGGCCGGCTGAAGCTGAGACCAGCTGTAGCTTAAACTGAAACCTTAAAGTGACTGCGGGGACGTGGCTGAGGCTCCACAGAGAGGCAGAGTATGCGTTTTAGCTTCACTGTATCATATGACTCCCAGTTTATCATTTTAAACATTTTCTCATGATGGCATCAAACAGTCATCTTCACGTTCATAACAGTGGTGCTAAGCGTGGTAGTTGAGGAAATGGTCTGATGCGATCAAAGAATTAGCTTATCAGTAATGTCAATTTACAGCAGAAAGAGCCCTGAGGGGGAAGAACCCTTCCTTTCATTTCATTCTCTGGGACCACTGGATGCTGAGCAGCAAAGCTGCAAGGAAATACTGCAATCTGTACCAGCTAGCTAGCGAAACCTAAGTAGCAACAGATCCTAGAAAATAAAGTGTATAGGGAATACACAAAATCTGAATTGAACCATGACCTGGGCATACATATTAGGCCACTACAGCAGGAAAGGAGGAAAGGAAAAATGTAATAATAAATTCAATAACTTTGTTTTCTAAAAATTAAAGTTCAGGCCAGTCCAGAGATTAAGCTGTTACTGTCCAACAAAAGGAGGTCGTTTGTTTGTGCCTGGACGTCCGATGCCCCAGTCAAAGTTCTCAATAATTAGTTTTCAAACAATAAACAAACAAAATGGAGCCCAAACATTTGGAGATGTAATCTGGTTCTCCCATCAGGATGCAGGGCATACTTCCTGACCGAGGGTCTTAGAGGAGAGCGAGGCCACAACCCCCTGGGACCGCTGTGCAATGCATTAAAGCTCATCCGGTTCGGCTGCATTTCAATACAACGCAATTCACTGCAACACAGTCCAACAAACTAAAGCATTCTGCATCCAGGCAGCAACATCCTCAAAACACTCTTATATATGATTGCTTGCTGGTTGAGGCTGGGCGCTGAGAGACCAGAGAGGTATTTCATTTGTTTAACTCTGTGTTTACACAAGCATTATGTAACTGTTCTTGCAAACATTCACACAGACGCAGCCTTCCTTCTAGCATTAATGTGACGTCTAGGAAAAAAGGTTGAGGGAAGACAACAACGGGTGAGTTTGGAGGTGACAGATTACTTACGTGCAGAGAATGGACTGGTCCTCACGATCTGTCGAAGCAAAGAAAGTTTGTTACAGAATGTAAGTGACTGGATCATTTGTAAAGGCATACAAATGATGTGGCAAACCAAAGGAATCTGCAGTAACCAAAGTGCAAACATGTGATTATTTGCTGACTGTCATGCACAATAGCTCAGCACACTACTGTACATACCACATGTGAAACCACAAGCCTTTCTCCGGGAATAAAGATTAATCAAGTGTTAAACTTAAGACACCAGCTGGGACTCAGTTCAAGGCTCAGAGGAGGCTGTGTGATTTGCGAAGGCTCCCTCGTGCCTAAAAAAACATGTAACTCCCACAAATACTTAGATTTTTAACCATGAAAATCAACTCTGAATGTGTTGAGCAATGAGTCATTATACAGTCTTCAAAAATACCGCTGGGAGAATATGGTGAGTCCATTTAAGGCTATTTTGTTACTGTGCCATTCAATACAAACCACCCCTGGGGGAGTTCTGCTGAAGGGAAAGATGACTTTGCTGTGCGTTTTCGACATGAAACCTCTCCTTAAAACTCTACTGCAAAAATGATCCAATGTGGGAAAAAGACACAACGTCATCATTTTCATACTATGACTAATCACTGTTTGTTTGTGTGCAGGACAAACACACACACACACACGCGCACACACACACACACAGTTGCAGTGTGCAGCCTGCCCTGAACTGTAAACTAACGTGTTACATGCAACGTGTTCCACCGGCTCCATTCCCTACATACACACATAACATGCAGCCTGCTCCTTCTCTGCACTTCCTAATTAAGGCAGAGAGAGAGAGAGAGAGAGAGAGAGAGAGAGAGAG
>JAVQJD010047567.1:0-49653 GCA_036023655.1 Nannoperca australis | reverse complement strand
ACACACACACACACACACACACACAGAACACACACACACACACACACACCAAGGCAAAGACAAAAGACATTAATACCACGGACATCACACTGATAGTTGATTATATTTTAATTGCATTTACAAACACACACCTTGTTTTTATCTGAGTTGTCGGCGACAGTCTTCAGGTGACAAACCAGGAACTTCAGAGTGTGGTAATAATGATCTGGGAGGTCTCGGATCTACGAAAGAGAAACACGAGGACAACACTGATAAACCTGTTGAACCTGCCAGACTTCTGCTACACACACACACGCACGCACACGCGCGCACACACACACACACACACACACACAATGAATACAAACACACTCGTACCAGTTTCTTCATGGTCTTTAGTCTGTCGGATGCATTTTCCATCCGATTGGCGTCGATGAAGTCGTTGTACTTGTCTGTAAAGATGTGTAGAACTATTAAGGCACGTGTACGGTGAGACGGTTTGATATGAAGGCACATGCAGTGTGGTAGCCTGCCGTGACATGTTTGGACTCACCGTTGGTGAAGAGCGGCTCTGGAAGTTTCCTGAAGAAGGATTTGAGTAAACTGCTGACAACATTGAGGTCCTGCCATTTCTGTTTGGAGCAGAAGATACAGAGAGGAGTCAGAAACCACAGTATTTTACTTCACGTTTTTTTTATACTGATATGATACTGTTTTTGTTGAGTGAAAGTGAAAGAAACCTGTCAGTCAAATAGTTTATTCCCCATCAATCTGGTTGTATTTCTCTGTCTGAGGTTTTTCAGTACAGATGCATTTTGCTGTTCCTCACCTCCTCTGCAGGGTTGATGTCGACGCCCTTGTTGAGTTGGTCCTGAAGCATCAACACCATGGCGTTGTTCCCGGGGACTCTGTAGATCCCCGTGTATTCCAGACCCATGTCCTCCACCAGGCCGCAGCAGATCTCCACGATCAGCGGGATGAACTGACGGAGACGAGGGCAGAATTGAATCGCAAAGAAAACACTCAGTTCACAGCCTTCAGGTAAGACAGAGGGAAGCAAAGCTCACCTTGTTGTTTACGCCCGGCTGACAGTCCTCCAGCCTCACACCGAAAGCTTTCGGCCCGGACTTCTTTGTCTTCTTCATGATGTTGATTCCCCACGGAGACTTCGGGGGAGCGCTTTCATCTAAAGACAGATGGAGCAGAAACTTCGACCTCAGTATTTGTTTACCACGTCTTTACATTAAAGGCTCCCATCATGTTGGATGGCATAAACTGATAGTTTAACATACAGACTGAAACGTAAAATAGATTCGTGATCACCTTTCTTTAAATATACCGGTCACAGAATTACAAATAGTACAATTAAAAGGATTAAAGGTTGCAATAATAAAAAAATGTGTGACATTTTTGGTGGGATGTTCATTTTCAGTCTTTCCTAAAAATGATGAAGAGACACAGTATTAGTGTTGCACGCTGGCTCTGAGTCAGAGGTTTAGTTCTTCTGTGCTGTGTGTGTTGCACATAATGTTGTTTGTGTTAGTGTTAAAAAACAATACACATATTGTTTATCTTTTTTATTTTTGCACTATGAGCACACCCTCTCCCCGACACCGACCTTTGCCGTCTTGTTTGGGGGAGCGCGGGGCCCCGGCAGCGTTTTCCGCCTTGGCGAGCAGGAAGGGAGGCTTCATGCGGTGCATCCTGGGAGAGGAGTCGGGCTTGCTGCCTGTTGGACTGCAGGGGGAGACAGAGAGACGGGTTCAGCTGTCGGCCGTGACTACATGTGAGTGCAGCTTCATTATGTTCAGTCAGGTGACTCACCTCTGTTTTCTGTAATCATTCAGTTTCTTATTGATGAGGGCCTGTCCGGAGATGCCGAGCTCCTGCAACAAACAAACACATCGGACTTGTTTCTAATAAAAGCTACACACTACAGTCACAGAGGAGGTAAGAAGCAGACAGGTAAAGGTGTGTCCTCTGACCTCGCTGTCCGTCTTGCTGTTCTCCCTGATGACCTTAATCCAGTCCAGCATGTCCTCCCGGTCCTCCGCCTGCAGCAGGTACTCGCAGAAGTCCTGGGTGGTGAGCCGCAGGGCGTGCTTCCGCTTGGTCTCACTGTACGCGATGTCCACCAGGCAGCCCCGGATGCTGATTGGCTGCTCGTCCTCGGCCGCACCTCCGATCATTGCCCCGTGAAGCACCGCCTCCCTCTTGTCCTTGTAGAGGAACAGCGAATGGGAGCGGAGCACCAAAAAGACTCGCTTCCACGGGCGCATGCCGCTGCCCACCTTCTGCAAAGGACAGATGAGATGAGATGTGAGTATTTAAAATGCTTTTTTTATTCAATTATCCTCTAATCCAAACATGGCGTGTCCAACCCACCTTGCCCTTCTCCGTGAGGATCTGTTTGAAGTGCAGCCATCCTTCTCGCCGTACGTCGCTGTAGGTGATGTTTCCCAGCTCGGAGGTGGAGTGGCGCTTGGATCGAACCTCCTCTGCTGTTCCGAGGTTCTCCAAAGACTAAAACACAGACGGGGAAATGTTCAGAACATTTCGATATGTCGGCCAATCAAATGGTCTCCTCTTTGTTGTGTTGAGATCTGAAAATCTTGAGGGTTTAGCTGTCACCCTCGTTTCTCATGATGAGGGGTTGAGACTTCTTCCCCTTCCACATTACACCATTGTTCACAGCAATCCATGTATATAGTCACTTTGTTAGTTTTACCAGCTATTCATATTAACTTTGATCATGATTATGTAATGCTTCCTGATTTCCAGAGTACGGAACCCACAGAGCTTAACTTATCTAGCTATGAATGATGAGTGAGAAGAAGAAAATAATTTATTCAAATTCAAGCATTTTTTTGACCATAACGGTTAAAATCGAGCATTTTCCAAACTTTCAAGACTTTGCACGAACCCTGTAAATGTGTCTGTTTAGCTGCAGGACGTCCATTTTTGTTCATAGTTAATTTTCTTGGTTTGATTTTCTATAGAAAAAAAGATAACGGTTGACCTGACCTGACTGAGGACCCTTACAGGACAGGGTTTATTAAAATAAGGTTAATCAAAGGAAAACTCACCCCGTCTGTGAAGAAACTTTTCACTCTCTTTGGTAGCCTCCTGTGAAGCACGACAACACACCTGAGGGTTAGCTGTCAAACAGTCAGCACACGCCACTTAATGGATGTGAGTTTAAATCCAACAAGTACTCACGAGAAGACTCGGCCTTCCTCTCTGAACGTGTTGAGTCCTTCGTCACATGACTTGGAGCGCTCGGTGGTGATGGCTAGAAGATAGGAGGAACGGCGACTGGATTTAATACTGCCTGCTCGATGAGAGGATGAATGAGCAGAGACGGAGAGAGAGAGAGAGAGAAAGAAAAGAGAAACAAAGAGAAGGAGACAGAGAGAAAGACAGAATGTTGATGTAATGCCAATCACCCGAGTGGACGGTGTTGGATTAGGAGAGGGGATAGTGAGGGAGGAAGCAGGGGGTGGTGGTGGAGGTGGTCGGGGGTTTGAGGGGCGAGTGAACGGGTGGCGTGGTGAGGACGAGGCGAGCTGGAACGGGGGGTTAGATTAAATGGTCTCTTGGTCACTTTTCTCATCACTGGCATGCAGATGTAGCTTCTGTCAACGCAGACTGACGTGTGTTTGTTTAAAAAACACTTATCATGCAACTTTAAGTTGGTCAGTTTGACTAAACTGGGAGTTGAATGAATCTGACCGACTGTTGGGCTTCATGCACAGCTAGAAAAACAACCAGTCACATGCTGAACAAACACGTTTGATTACAGTCTTCAAATCCAGCATGCAAGTGTCTTACAGCACTGCTAAAACCCTCTTTGCAAGGACTGTTTGTCGGATATTGAGCCCCAAAACTCTCATTTTGAAGTGCAGTTCAACTTGAATTTAGTGTCAGTATTGTGAAAGAACAGCTCTTAATTCTGAAAATACTTTTGGCAGATTAGACTTTTAAGACTCAATAAAAGGCATTAAAAAGTCCCTTAAATTCATAACTCAGTAAAACAACCAACCAACGGTGGTGTGAAAAGAGGGATCATCTACGTCGCAGGTGAACACCACAAGTTTCGTCTGCATGCAGTGGGGAGGAAGGGAGGGGAGGAGGGGGCACTCACTGCAGTCGTGTGAGAAGAGCCTAGTGAGGGGGAAGGTGAAGGTGGGGGAGGCGGGGCTGGTGACCATGGCGGGCGCCGAACTCATGCCGCTGGACACCACGGAGGACGCCGGCACGTGGCGGGCGTGTAAATCAGCACCGGGGCTGGTCGGCTCATCTGTGGGAGGGGGGGAGGGAACGAGGGGAGGCAGGAGGAGAAGAGGAAGAGGGGAAAGGGTTATAGGTGTTAAAAGGTCAGGAGGGGAAAGGAGGGAAGTAAAATGGGGTTAGATCAGGGGAGAAGGTGTGGAATAGGAGAGGGTTTGTAAGGCAGAGGAACGGAGAGGAACGGCAGGGTTACCGTCGGAGATAATTAACAAGATTATTCATCCAGCAGCTTCCATTTCTTTTACCTTCTGTTTGAGTTTCATTCGTTCCACCGAAAAATCAACACACACAACAGTCGTACAGCTAGAGTGAGTCATTTTCTAGATTCCAGTGAGAAGTACACGAAAGAGAGAGACCACAAACACGAGCGTCTACGGCCATTTACGAATCCACAAAAGAAGCTACAGGATCTAAAACCTGTGCAGCTGTCTCCGGAAAGAACAAATAAAGGAAAGAGACATAAAGTCACACAGGCACATGGTAAAAAAGGCAAATAGTTTACAGATAATGCAGTACCTGTGTCTCCTGCTGCCATAGGAAGAGCTATTCAGCTGCTAATGGGGGGGGTTGTAACAGATCAAGTGTCTTCAGGTTTCAGTTCTTTATGAAATCTATGATCTGATACATGTGAGGATGCACACAAGAGAGAGTGCCACAATCCAACAAAGACACAAAGAAGACTTGTGGATCATGTAAAGGAGGTATTTAGTGGAAGTTTCTATCTGATGGGTGAAGCTTCAGTGTTCAAAGAAGCATTAAGCAGCTTTACAGGTCACACAGGCTACACGTTTTTAACAGTTTCAGCAGATGTAAAGGGATATGAAACCACAACACACACACACAAACACACTCACACTTGACTGACAGGGAGGATCATATTTGCATAAGGTGAAGAGAAGCCAGGCTTTGGGTGTGTTCTCTGTGGGAACAACAGAGGGCAGCACAGCCTCAGACAGCTCTGCGCACTGGAAGGACTCAACAACCACCACGCAGTCGTTTTTTGCAAATTCTTGCTATGGTTCCTCATTTCATGTCACTTTCTCACCTCTCTGTCCCTGAAATCATGTTATCATCCCTGATCTCCAGCCATTGTTTCCATCTTTCACCTCTTTTCTCTCTCTACCCCCTCTGGCTTTCTTCCATCTACCACCCTTGCTGTTCTATTCTTCCCTCCTGTGCATACTGGAGCCCGACATGAGGAGGAAAACATTTCCAATCTGGGACGAGGAATCTGCCTGTTTACAGCGCGAGCCCAGAAATAGCCGGGCTGTGGGTTTAACAAAGGCCGTCATTAACGGGCAGCCAGAGAGCGAGCTCCCGAGCCACCAGGAAGACGGAACAGCAGAGGGGAGCAACATACTGCAGCACGCTCTGGACTAACTCTTCAGTAATACATGTATGGACTTCAGCATTCAGACATAACATGGGGAAGAGAAAAAATAAAAAAAACTCCTCCACATACAAGCTGATGCTGTGAATATGTACCATATCTTAAGTTTGGTGGTTTTTCAGATAAATAAGGGTTGAGTAAATTCTTCTGCCTCTTAAGCTTCCTTCAAAGCTCAGTGGATTACTTCAAAATGCATTGTTAGGGAGCAAGCATATAGCACGGCTATCTTTACTTACTTTACTTGTGTGCTGAAAAGTCATATTTTGAAGTTTTAGGTTATCAGCAGCAAAATTATACCTTTCCGTCTCAGTTTGAGAAATATAAACATGTTTTTCTGCAAAACCTTTTTTTAATTTAACACAATAAGTCAAACTTCTCAGATGTTAAATGCAATACAGCTGCACACAAATCCCGCCTAAATGAAAAAGCCTATTGTCGGCAAAAGTATGGTTTAAATCAGTAAAAGGCAGCTTGAAGAAGAGACAGACAAGTAGTGTTAGTGCCACCAACAATTATTTTCATTAACGATCATTCTGCAGGTTGTTTTCTATGTTAATCACAAATGCAAATCACTGTTTCCTGACGACGACTCCAAATCCTCCAAACTGAGCAGCTGGGACCAGCTCACATTCATCCTACTTACTTCAATCATGACAAACAGTTTTCAAAGCAGTTGTCTGTTGATTATCGGTTCATCGACTACCGAATAATCATTAAATTGTTCCAGCTTTATAAACTAGACTAAATCTGCCGACGTATTAGATAGCAACTTTTGGTCCATGACAGCTTTCTATACTCTGTGCTATGGTTCGCATTTTGGTCCATATAAAAAAAAAAGGAACATTGCCCAGAACGGGTTAAACAGAAAGACAAAAACCAAGAGTCTAGAAAAAAAGAGAAAGAAAGAGATTTAGAGACAGAAAGACAGAGAGAAAGAGGGGGGCCGGTGCCTGTAAGACAAGACAGAGGGGACCGAAGCCAGTACAGAAGGTCTTGGTCCTGGTCTGTTGTGTCCAGGGTCCAGCTAGTAAAGATAGTCATAGAATGACCCCCCCTCCTCCCATGCACCCACACAGACACACAAACCCCTTCATCTTCCACAGCAGCACAATAGCAGCATTGAGGGCGGGCGGGAGCTGAGAGTATGGGCCCCTACTGTTCCCCACAAGGGCCGCCACAAAAACCTCCGGGTAATTTACAGCTTACATTCGTGTTGGATAACTCCAAGTGTATACAGAGTAAAATACAGCATCTGCTGATGTGCCTTCCTGTTTTATTCACATTGTATGTGCTACAGAAATAGATAAATTCTTAATACTCGATCAAAGTTTGGAAAATGTCTATATCTCTTTACGAGACGTCATAAAAACATATCTGTAATCAGACACAGCCCGCCTTTGTGCTCTCTACCTCGCAGACGTCCGCGCTTTGATGGCACGAACGACAACAGCCTATTAAATCGCATGTTCCCAAACTGACTCAGATCGTATCAGCATCTCTGTCAGAAAAAGAAAGAGATGGAGAAAGAAAGAGAAGAGAAGGGCTAGTTCTTGTCTACAGGGAGAAACTAGCCTAGTTTCAGTTTATGGTCATTAAACGTGTCCCGGCCTGCAGCTCTGACTGCCTGGTTTCTGAAGGTACGAGGCAAGAATGTGCTCTGACAGACTGCGAGAGGCAGGGAGATGCCTCTGGATTTTCTCTCTCTGAAATGACTTTCTCAAATTTCGGTGGCCATTCCGTGTCAGCTGATTTGAATCTTTTCGGGGTTAGGGTTGGCTGCGGCTGTTGACAGGGTGATGGAGGCACGGCTCGTCTGATCGACTGACTAGGAGGTGTGTTGGTTGAGAGGTACAGCTGTGTGCCTATCAAGGTCGTGTGTTCGACCCCGGACTCCCCCACTTGTAAGTCGCTTTGGATAAAAGCGTCTGCTAAATGCATAAAATGTAAAATGTAAACTTCATCTGCATATGGTTTGACTTAAATGCGGCTGCACACGTCTAGTCATACAAGCCACTGTGAAGCCTGCACAGCCCCTTCTCTTTGATTCTTTCAGAGCAGGGAACAAGCTGGGACATGACCACAGTCACCTCCCACTGACACCAACATATGTCGGCCATAACTGTACAGTACATGCAACCTCACACTCTACGCTATTACAGATTTAATTTAAATTTAGGGTACTAGACTATGAGAACAAATAATAATATTTCAGTGTTAGCTGCATTTCTTTCTGCTTAATCCAGAAAAAGACGATTTTGTCTTTTGAAGGCAACATTTCTTTCCTTGGATATTTTTTACAGGCAACATTACACAAAGTTAAAAGTGAACCAAACTGTAATGAAGCACTTCTATCAAAATTTTTTATAAGTAGCCCCTTTGTGATACAGCCTTTCTAAATTTCAATAGCTAAGATAAAACAGCCATGCTAGCTGCTCTGTGAGGCTATACAGAGGTGCTTAAGTCCAATGCTAACGCAAGCATGGCAATATGCTCACAATGATTAGCAGGTACAATATTTACCATGTTCATCGTCTCAGCGATGTTGGAATGCTAACATTTGCTAATTAGCATGAAACACAAAGTAACTTTGAGGTCGGTGAAGGTCATTAACTGAAGCACAAATCATCACTTAACCTGATCAAAGTCATTCAGATAGCATGGCTAAAAAGATATATAGGAAAAGATAAGAAAGTACATGATGACAGGCTGACACACATCTGTAGCACTACCCTGCTCTCTCTCACACACACACACACACACACACACAAAGTTAAGACTCCACCTCATATCCACAGCACAGTAAGTTGACCTTAGAGGACGTGACCAGGCAGCAATTCCCATCAGATATGATTCAATCAAACTACTAATACTGTCTGTAAGACTGAGGGAAGTGCCGTTATTATCCAATACAAACATTCACAGACAAACACACACACACACACACACACACACACACCAGCAGAACCTCAATGAGAGAATGGAAATTGCATCTGAGAAGAGCCTGAAGAGACAGACAAGAAGGAAATTAAGGAAACACACACATTCCCCCAAACTCATCATTTTGTCTGGATTATAGCTTTCCCCTCACTTTAGCTTTCACTAACATTCAATAAACACTCAACAAGGATTATGTTTTTAAAATGGAAGCGATGAAATCTCAAGGTTAGTTGGAGGTTTTGTGAGGGCGATTAAGGCACAAGAGAGGGGACTCAGAGCCCAAACATTCCTTGCTTACCTATGAAGGGGATGGAGGCCAGGGAGTCGTCCTCTATGGGGAGGGGGGCGAGGTTGCCGTTTGGTTTGCGTGGGGTTATATTTCCTGTGGAAACAGGGGCAGGAGCTGAGTCCTGGGGATCAGGTGAAAATAACGAGGGTTCTAGACCGTCCATGGGCAGCGCGTAGTGGGGATGGCGCATACCGTGGGCGTTCCTTCGCCCGGTGGGAGGTTTCTGCCTCAGCACCACTTCCTGGGTCTGTGCCGCCACCACCTCCTCCTGTCCCTCCTCTGACCCTCGTTCCCTCTCGTGGTTTGTTGGCCTGTACGCATGGTCCTGGGTTTCGGGAGTGGCGGAGGCAAGGGGGGACGTGGTAGAGGCAGGGATGGGTGCCGTTGTGACCTCTGGGGGGCTGGTTTTAGGCACTGGGGTCCAGTTCAAGTGGGGGCCAGAGTACGAAGGGTCCCTGAAAGAGTGGGCTTGCTGCATGATGCGCCCCGTCTTGCGGTAAAATGAGGGGCTGTAGCTGCGGTAGCCCACCGGCTGGTCGTCCATGCTCTGCCCAGGGGGAAGCCGCCTGCTTTGGGGGGCAGCCTGCTGGGGCGGACACTGGGAGTGGGCCTGGGTGTGAGTCTGGGGGTGGTGTTTAGAATGTGACTGTGAGTGTCGGGACATCGGAGGAGCTTGTGCTGCACCGTAATGGCTCCCCTGCCTCGGATAGGCGTCAGTCCTGGGGGGCGGCTGGGGAGCCTGCTGGAGCCATGAAGGCCTGTCAAACCGAGGCGAGTCCAGCATCTCTAACGAGCGGCCATGGCGATCGAACTGGGCCAGCAGGTTTTCCGAGCGTGTTCGGGTATAGTTAGCGGCTGGCTGGCCCCTACCTGGGCCCCCCTCCCAGTCTCCATAGGACCAGGCGGGATCTCCATGGGGTCCTGGTCCTGACTGCTGTAGTAACAGCAGAGTGTCCTGGGAGGCGCTGTGCGGCCAGCCACCTGTCCGCTGCTGCTGCCTCCTGGTTTCACTGAGCCGGTCCTGAGAGTAGCTGCGGTGGCGGGTCTGCATGTTGTGTCCTGAGCGCTCCGGCAGCTGGTTGTAGTACCAGTCAGAGAGGGCCTGCTGGCAGCGTTCACTGCGGCCATGGCTGAGCTGGGGCGGGGGGGGGCTGGTCCAGGCTGAGCTGGACTTGCGCGGCTGAGCCTGCGAGGAGCTGGCAGCGTGGTGGTTAGGGTAGTGGACTTGCAGCGGGCTGGACAAAGGGCCTCCTGATGAGGAAGAGGAAGAGTAGGAGCGCCCCCTGGTCTGGCCTTGAGGCTGCTGGCTAGTCATCCCGTACTGGATCTCCTCTGTGCGGTGGGCTGGGCTGCTGTGACCCACACCGCCTGGCTCTACTGCCCGCCCTTCCTGCCAGCTGGCGGGGCTGCCCACAGCAGAGCGGTTGTCCAAGGGTGAAGAGGGGCTGGACGAGCCTGGCCAGCGACTCCAGTTATCCAGCTGGTTCTGGCCCATAGGGGCAGACGGAGGGGCTCCAGCAGGGGGCGTGGTCTTGTTGCGTGGATAACAGAGGGGAGGTGGTGGTGGGAGGTTCTCAGCTCCCCCTGAGTAGGGTTCGTTGCCTGTCAGGTAGGCATCCTGGGAGTATGCCTGGGCGAGGGAGGGAAGGTGGAGGAGAAGTGAGATACGACATGGCAGGAAGAAAGCTTGAAGAAAAGGTGAGTATGTGCGGCAGTGACGTGTAAATCAAAATGTGCTTCACTGTAAACAAGTTTGACAACAACGTAACTCCAGAAGACGACTTCATCCCGCTGTACGTAACACAACCAGCCTCAAAGTGAGATCGTCTTCCAGCTCAACTCCCCTGCCACAGTTTGTCCCCTGGGTCTCAGCCCTCAACACAAACACATGCTAGCTTGCAAACTACATGAACCCCCTTGAGCAAAAGCCACAACGCTCACTGCCCAGCAGCCAGCTGCAAATGCATATCCAGTGTTGTCAGAATATACATACACACACTGCGCTGCTTTAAGATAATAAAAAGTGTATATTTAACTGATTATTTTATCAATTTGTCACACCGTCACATTTAAATCATCACTTACAACTTCGACTCGACTTCATAACACCGGAAGAACAAGAAGAAAAACTTACTTGATAAGTTACTTACTTGCTCCTTTTCAACCCTCATGATTAAGTAAAGCTAAAATCACATGACAAGTTTTTCAAGGTTTACCTAGACCGTCCAACAGAATCCAGAACCTTTCCTTAGCCTGCATGTTAAGCTTGTAGTCACCACAAACAAACACAGAGGAGGCAGAGCAGAGGACAAGGCAGAAGACTTATTGCGAGCGACACTCCAGCTGCTAAAACCTGCCTTCTTCAGATTTCACACCCTCCCCCCTTCTCACAGAAACATTCAATCTTTTGCCTTTTTTCTATTACTTTTCTTGTGAGTTTCCTATCTGTTGGTCTCCTTGTTGTCTCCTCTCTCGGATCCTTCCAAACTCCCTCTCTCTTCCCTCTGATTCTCTGCCTTACTCCACCCTGTGGGAGTGTGGAGGGAGGCGCAGCACTGGTGATGTCATGCTAGGAATGCAGCAGATACAGGCGTAGCAGCGAGGGGAGGAGTGTGAGGACAGAGGAGTGGGTTTATCATTTAAAAACACGGCAGGAACGCTGGCGTTTCTGCATGTGTGAGAAGGATCGCTTAAATCTGGTGATCTGCGTGTTGACATGTTGCTCCAGGTTAATGGGAGAGGCGAGGGATGATGCATGTCTGATCATGTGAGCGAGCATGGAGCAACCTGTGGAGCGACAAAAATGTGTGCTACAGTGCATGGGTGTGTGAACGAGCAGTGAGCTGGGTGTTATTTTAAAAAAACGTAAGCTTCAACAGTCGGGATACCAGTGGCTTTTAATGAATGCGTTGTGTCATCTAATCACAGAGCAAACGGCCTCTGACTCACTCTGCAGCCATTCGGGAAAGAAATCTCTACATTCACCAACAATGACGGAGTGAATCCAGGTTGAACAAGCGCTGCGGAATATTCAGGTTCCTGCAGTATTTTGCTGAAATAATTCAAATTGAACAAAAAAACGCTTGTGCAATTTCCGAGCCATGTATGGAAGTGTGGAACACATCATATGTGTGGGTTAGTTGAGGTGTTTTGGTGGGTTAAGGTGCGTGAAAAATCCCATACTCACACTTACCAACTGAAGCACGTCTTCATCTTTCGGCATAATGGAGAGCTCCAAGATACTCTCACTGCAAGACAGGAGGAAGAAGAGGGGAGGACAGGAGGAAGAAACACAAACAAGACATGGAGGTCAAAAACAGATGCAATATCCTGACCTGGACACAAAAAAGAAATATATTAGCACCAATTTCTGTATTAATCTCAATAATGAATCCTCTGATTAACTGAAACATCAGCAGCCTCAGTCCTGCTGAAGAGTGCACCAGCTGGAGACGCACATATTTGATCTGTATCAGGCTTCATTGTCTTCATTAAGTGGATCAGGTGTCGGCCAGATGCAAGCGATCCGCATCAAATACCCTTTCACCATCAATGACATTATAAAATTCTGTGCCTTCTTGCTGTCATTCACATTTACTATAAACGCTTGTTTTTAGCGCTGCAGTGATCCCTGACCCTGATGCACTAATGTGAGTTATAAAGATTTTAAATTTGGGGAACAGAAAGACCTGAGTCAGACTGTACGTCCCTAACACCAGCCTCTGACCTCTCTGTGGGTTTGGGACAAGAATTGTGACAGAAAGACAGCCTAGAAACTTTTAACGGATGAAACTGTTTCTGTCACCAGATAAAACCTTACTGGTGTACTGGAGTCCAGTGTGTGTGTGTGTGTGTGTGACACACTGTGGAGAACCACAGGACCTGCCTTTGGGACCATGTAGAGTTCACTGCTTCAGGCAACTCTTTTTAAAAAGACACTTGTGTCTAGGTGTATGTCACCCGTATGGTGAGCCTGCAAAGCAAACGCCAACAGACGGTTCGCTGAATCAACACACCGAAGGCTCGACTCGCTGACAGGTGGGAGGTCTTACCTGTTCTGGATGAGGGCTATCACCTGCGAGTACGTCTTTCCTAGGACACTCTCTCTGTTCACCTTCACCAGCCGATCCCCTGCAAAACACAGACATATTTTATACGGGTCTGTATGTTGACCGCTGACCTCTCAGGCAGGCGCAGACTTCCTGCAAACGTAAGCTAAGCTTGGCAACAGAGACGCTGGGCAGGGACACGTTTCCTGGAGAGACTAAGGCAGCTAGCAAAACTTGAAATTCAGGGGGAACATGCAGGCAAAACATAAAGAAAACATGAGGTGTCTTTTAGTGGTCAATCAAAATATCTTTCATGACAAGTTTGTCCACAGATTTACAGTCAGCGCATGTACGTGTGCAAAGTTGCGATGTCTAACAACATAAAATGCAGACACATGTTACATAACAATGTGTTCAAAGTTTGTATGCATGTATGGTGACTTCACGCAAGCTGAAACGCATACAAAGTGCTCAAAGCGTATGTGTTTGCATATGTTCATGCTGGCATGTGACTTTCTGGATGTGACAGCTTGTGTTAAAGCAGGCACACCGGAGGACTGGTTGGGTCTGTCTGAGCTGCTGGGAGCAGACTGCTGCCCTGCTGAGGCAGCAAAACACAAGGGAACACTCCAGCGGGTCTGTCACATTCAAATGCTACTGATCATTTGAGTTGTCATACTGGTATCTGTATTATATCACCCAAAGAAGTAAAAAAAAAAGAGAAATCTTATATAATATCTCTGGGCATCTGCTCGTGTCTGCAGCGTCACATGACCGGAGCTGTACCCAACAGATTTACAATGCAAATCAGGATGTTCATGCTCCTGCACCATATGTTCCCTTTACCTGTGCACAGGCCCGCCTGGTGAGCCGGACCTTTTTCTCTCACACTTTTCACAAATATGGTGTCCATCGGCTCCAGTCGACCTTTCTGATACCCTGGATGACAAAAGACGAGGAAGAGGAAATTAAAAGATCAGAGGTTGTACCTGCTGGATTGTTAAAATGAAATATTGTTGTAAAAGTACCTTTCGAGAAATAAAGCAGTAGGTTGCTCGTGGTGTTTAAAGACGAGACCTTTTTGATTAACGCTTTAGAATACCTGTGTTTATGACCTTCCTGTGGAATCTATTAATACATAACATTAATTGTCTATTATTGTTCCCATATGTAGACTAAGTGCAGCTGACTGCTTTGGATGCAGTGCTGCATAGTGTCCTGAAGGGGGCGCAGGAAGGCTGCAGAGCAGAGGTGACAGGAGGTCCCGGCTCATTACATCACCAGTTACCCCCCCTGTACAATGTTTGAAATGCTGCCTGATGAGAAAGAGAAAGAGCGAGATGAAAAACACTTACCCTTTCCATTCCCGTTCTCCTCATCCTGCAAAGGACAGAAACAGAATAAAGTCTAATTTATTTATAGAAAACCACCAGCGTAGAGGTGTTTGACAGAGACATTAAAAGCAGAAATATGTAAATAAATGATAAAGGGAACTGAAACGCAATCGTGAAGGAGGGTTTTTAGCCAGTAGGTGGCAGAGATCTGACAGTGAGGGTTCAACTGTTCCACACTCACTTAAAAGAAATGTACAGCAGTCAAGTAATATAAGCATGTGAGGCAGGGCTCAAATCTCCAATAGACAGAAATGTTTTACTTTTGCTATCGTCATAATGTGGAAAAAACAAAACTCCAGCAACAGTACAGCACAGCAATAAAGTTGTTCTTTATACTACTAAGTGCTGCTGGAGATTTGAGCTCTTCATTTTCCCCCTTGGAAGTAGGTTAAGTACTCTTCTTCTACAGAAAATACATGTTTGTCAAATTTCTACGCAAATACAAAAAACACACCCAGATTTCGGGCTTGTGTACGAAGATGTGAAGACAAGAAAAGAAAGTTCCAGCACTGAGCAAAACAAAGGCAGAAGTCGATCATATCACAGGAAGGACCTCTTCACACGTGGAGCTGTCCGGAGGGACAGCATCGTGACAAGTAGCAGTTCAACACTGAACAGAGTTTAACCCGGCTCAACCCTGACATGACCAGGGTTACAACGCTGAGTCAATTTACGATAAAAACAAACCACCTGCTTATTCACCAGGTCACAAGTCCAATGTGTCAGGTGACTAGTGTGGGGAGAGCTTGATATCTACATCAGCATAAACTTCAGACCACAGGAGAAGTATCCTGGATTGAGTGTGTAGTTCCTGAAATGCCGGTGACTTCGCAGGCACCTCCAGCCAAACCTCCTGACTCAGACACGTTTGTTTTTATGAGCTTTTAATGTCGGAGTTGCGACGCCGACAGTCTGCAGGTCCCCATGACGTCATGCAGAGCGGATGGCGGTGGTGAGATTTGATAGCTGCAGGTTGTCTGATCATGTCCACACACACACTCACGCATGCACGCAAACACACACACATACTAAGCTGAGTGGACAGTTTGGGGTTAGGGGCACGGTGGGCTGACTGCTGCCTGGCTTTATGCTACGCTGAGTGGGCTCATTCCTGGCTCTGCAGACAATGGTGGGGGGTTTAGAGGCAGAGAAAGGAGAGCCGCCGAGCCCAGAATAGAGCTCCGAGCTGGGGACACTCAGCAACTGAACACTGAACACATCCGGGACTGAGGAGGAGACAGCGAGAGATGGACACAAGACTCTATATCTGGGTCACAGTGGGTCGATACCTGCACTAATTACATGTATAAATCCAGCCATCCTTATATTTCTACAGACACCTCTCACAGGTAATAAGTATAATAATAACAGCGTTATTGTGACCATGCACATATAGCATTAAACTCGGCCCAAATAATATAAACTTAATTGTAAATTTTGCTTGTTAAAAGACGAAACGATGAAAGTAGTTACACGCATTTCATAATCTGGGCTCACGTCATTTTCTGAGCAGCAAGAAACTCCGAAATTAAAGTCCCCTAAACCCAAATATGCAATATAAGTGTACAAGGGCTCAAGCTAACAGTTCTGTCTTCATTTTTAAAATGATGTTGTAAATACTCGTGTCTTTCTGCAAAATGTTTATCAGCAGTTGTATTGCTCATGATATATCTCCCATTTCACAGATGTATAATGCCGTTAAATTGAAATATAAACATTCAAATTCGAGCGTCTTCTCTATGCATTCCCAGTTCAGTAGAAAAGGGAATGTGTAAACGTATGCAGTCATTTTTTTTTTATGTTTTTGTCCAAAGCGATGTACAAATGAGGTCGAGTCACAGTCAGAGCAGATCGAAGAGAAGCAAAGGTGCAAAGGTGCAGAGAAAATGAGACTTTTTTCAATAATGGGACCACACAGGAGAATTTAGATCTTTGCTTCAGATGATATAATTGAAGACTCGTGAAGACTTTCAGGAGCTGCAGACACCATGAAATATGGGTCCAATTGCTACAAGCACCCGGTAGGGCCTCCGATAATTGGATTCTATGAGGGTAATTTGGAAGACTTCCAAAAAGGCTCTTCAGATAACAGCGGGCGGCTCTGTTGGTCAGAATGTCCCAAAAACACCATGTGACCCCCCGAGGCAGAGGAGACGAGGACAGAACCGGGGCCAAAGGTCAGCAGTGGGCCTATTGTCCAGGGGCCGGCCTGGTACGGCCTGACTGCCAGAGAGTGGTACCAGGCTAAGACAACAGCTCTCATTCAATCTGTGCTCCTCTCTGCAGCTGCTGGGTGGTGGGGGGGGGGGTAGAATAATAATAGAGGCCTTGTTTCAGCTGGCTCACCCCACCCCAGCCTCCATATGCCTCAATTTCACATCTGGAGCCGTTTGCCCCCACACCTCAAAGAGCTAAATAACCACTCACTCACTGAGAGGCTCGTTCCAAAACACCAGAACAATCTTCAATTCACCAAGGTCTGAAAACAAGTGATGCTGAAAAACAATTAGTAACAGCAACTAGTCTGTCTGGCGGGTACGGAGGTGCCCTTTATATCCTTACAACTTTATAATTGTGTTGTCTTTACTTTGTCTCCCTCCTCCAACAGGTTGGGTTAGTCCAGGCAGGTTTTCTCCTGTTGTCTGTGGATTCATTTCGCTGAGCTGACCCTCGGCTCCAGCACGACCGGCTTTATCTCGGAGCTCGGCTCTGTTTCTGTGTTCAGCAAGTTAAACGTCAGCTTTCAGTAACCCTTTTAAATGCCAGCGAGGATGAAATGGAGACCATGTGTGCTGTAAAAATAAGCGCGGAACTTGAAAAAAGGACTTAATTACACTTAACCTGTCCATAAAACTGTATATATTTAACATAATTTGACACCTTTCAACATTTTGAAACTTGATTCAAGACATTCTCGACGTTTTTCAAGGACCTGTTGGGTCTCACCTTGAGGTTGGTGTGCAGGGCGGACTCTGGAGGGTAAACGATGAAGTGGCGTAGCGTGAAACCGAAACCCTGGGAGTTCTTCTGGAGAAGCAGCGTCCGGGGACCCTTCCAGCCCAGGCCGACCCCCTCCCTTTCCGGCCGGGTCGCCATCGGGGGCCGAGGGTTGTCACCGGCTGAGGAGAAACCATCCCTCCGCCCCTTAGCCTGCGGACACAGACAGAAAGACTTGGTGAGATTCAGGAGGGTTATTCATATTTTGGGATTTGACTGGATAAAATGTTGTAAAATGGGTTCTTCAAACAGCATCCAGAAAACACAGAATAAATCATTTATGGGATGTGTGTAAAAGTCAGAAAAATGATAAATGTGTGTCCACAACTATGCAGCAATGAATAATCTGATATCAGAATCTAATGTATTGTTCCAATAAATAGAACCAACACTGAAGAAATATTCCAGTTTTCCAGATGCTTCACACTTTATGATTCCCTGGAGATGCTCAGACTCCCGGCTGACTGACCGGTGACATGTACCCCTGACTGCTGGGTTTATCATTAACAGCTTCCTCGTGTAGTCCTACATGCCAGCCAGCCTCAGAACAATAGTCCACAAACACACATGGGGCTGGGGTCCACTATCAGGAAGGGCCAGGTCTAGATAGGACCATGGAGGGAATGTGGGGCTTCACCCAGCTCTGACCACCCTGACCTTGGTCCCATCACAGGGAGAGCAGGTCCAGAGGGAGTCTGAACTCCCGAGTGGAGAAAAAAGGTAGATTTCCACCCGTTCTCTAAATATCTCATTCCTGAAGCCGAGTAAATAAGCCCAGCTAGCTCAGCTGACAGACACACGTGATAACTATCACCCTCATGCTGCCCCGACGACCCACATCTGTCAGTCACACGCAATCACCTGACCAAACAGGCGGGAGCGAGGAGGAGGAGGAGGAGGAGGAAGCCCAGAAGTCTGCAGTGGTTTAGTTATCTCGTTCACGATCAAACTTTTTAAAGTAAAACAGAACTCCCTGAACTCTTTCTGACAGAAAGGAGCAGATCATAAATTTGGGAGACAGCTCAACCCCATAATCATCCACATGTCGTCCCAACCCAGTCAATCAATCTCTATGCAGATAGTGTATAGTTTAACAGGATATGTACAGTTTAAGATGTTTCAGACATGTTTAACTGTAAAAATCAAGTAGTTTTCAAGCACTTTCAAGGTACCTAAACCCAAAACGTCCAGACACTCGAAGCCAAAGTAACATTGTTACTATAAATTCCAGGAGACGACAAACTAATATGACGACGGGGCCGTTTCATTTCAAATATTAAAAGATAAAAGATACGTGAGTGATTGTGTAGATGATGAAACGCCAGATTATGTTTGAAAATAAAGCATTTTTCAAGGAGTGTTATCCTTATCCATATTCCTAACATTGAAAAGCATAATGGTTCAAATTAAGCATTTTTCCAAAACTTTCCGGACTTTGTACGAACCCTGTGGGCTCTCACATCATGTTGCACTCCTCTCTGCTCCTTCACAGCACCGTCTGCTTTGGTTTAATACACCAACACCTCACGATGATAAAAAGTATGATGATGGAAGAAAAAAACGCTCCGGGGTTACGATGAAAAAATGCTAATTACAAGTCCGGTTGATTCATGCATTTACTTAAACAACTTTTGAACCAACACTATCATTTAACCGGCAACTGGTTGAAGTGTGAGAATGTGTGTGTTTGTGTGTTTTAATGTTAGAGGGCCAGAGGTGAACGCGTCTAGACTGCAAGCAGCAAACCTCCCCAAAAAATGCAAACCCCCACGTTTCACTTCCTGTCCCCCTCTTCTACGCACACAAACACACACCGATATATAAAAACCAGACACACACTTGACCTGGCAGGCCTGTGTTCGGCCACACAACAACAGGAAGTGGCAGGCTGGGGGCAGGAAGTGTGGTAGCGTTGTGAGGCGGGATAACCAGATGCTCCTATAAATAAGTGTGCAGAGATCTTACTCCCCATCATGAAGGTACATCCACTTGTTCACTCCTCTTTCTCCTTCCTTCCATTTCTCCCCCGCTCGCCTGTCCTCCCTTCCACCTCCTCTTCCTCTCTCTCACCACATGGTTTCGTGTAATGGAAATCCGGCTGCACTGGCTTTTACCGCACCTTTTCTTCCTCCTCTACTTTTATGTTCCATCAGAGGAAAAAGAGACCAAAAATAAGTTTGGACATTTAGATTTCTTTCTGAAATATGTTTGGAGTTTGCAGAAAACCTGAATGTTGCCCTCTATGTGTGCAAATGTAAATCTTAGGAGCTGTAAAGCATCACAAAGCCTTTACAGAAGCATACATGAAGGGTATATTTTGCAGATTGAGATACATAAATCTCTGTGACACTCAAAGCCCGATCATTAGTCTGGCAGTCTAAACAATGTCAAGTAACCCCTGCTATTTTCTCAAAGAGGCGAGCATTGAGACTATTGTGTGGCATGAGAGCAGCACAAAGAAGTGCGTGAGGAAGGAGGGGTGTCAAATAAAAATGATACAGAAAAAAACAGCATTGGCCAAGAGTAAAAAAAAAAAAAAAAGAGGAAATGAAAGAAAAAGAGGGTGAAAGGAGGCAGAGACAGAATGAATTCCTCAGAGGGAGCGGTTTGGCTTGGACAAGTTGAAACACACACTGTAACTGGTGGAAGAGGTGAGGGAGCACACAGAGAGAGAGAGAGAGAGAGTGAATAAGAGGAGAAGGACGAGGTATACGAAGAGGAGGAGGAGGAGGAGTATCGGGACCCAGCAAGGGACAGGCTCCAGCATGCCGGTTTCGACCGCATGGCCCCTCCCGGCGCTGGGAATACCAAACCCTGTGATTACCCAAAACACACAGGGTCTGACTGGGTCTGCGAGCCAGCGCCGTGTCCCACTCGGCTGCCCGGGTCCGTGTCTCTGCAGAGCCTACAGTCGACAGTTCCCCTGAAGACAGAAGTCAGTTCTGTCTCGTACCCACGTCACCTTAGCGAGACCAGTTTGTCTTCTACCAGTTCGAGTTTTCACCCAAAAGAAAGAAGGAAAGATCCAAACTTGCTGACATGCTCAGCTCCCCCCCCCCGACCGTCAGACACTGCAGTTTAACCAACCAAGGCCCTTGGAACATTTTTTTGTGGTTTTCAGTCTAAACTTGACTTCCTCTGCAGGCACGGAGACAAGGGGAACCTCGCTCTTGTTATGCTGAGAAAAGAACACGAGGCATTCCCTACTCTCCATCTGGGTTTATCCTTTAAGCACTCTTTTTACATGAAATCTGGACACGTTGTCACCTGCTGACGGCAATTATGATAACAAATACTCTCTGCATGTCCTTCAGATAATACAAAGCCCTGAGGGATCCCATTACCTGAAGATGATGTCATTAAAACACACACACACAAAAAGCAGCACTTAGAATGATTGCTTTTGAATATGTAGAGCAGCTCGTTATACCACAGCTTCCTGCTTTGAGGAACTGTTTAGTGGGTAAAGCAGTGACAACACACACACACACACACACACACACACACAAATAGCAGCAGGCTCTTGCCTGTGGGTATATCCCCTCCTGATTTCAGTTAGAGAGCGTATCATTAAGATGCATGACTGAAAAGACAAAAAGGAAGTGGTCCAGGGAGATCAGGGATGTCCCACTGACAGGATTAACACTTCTGTTTTGTTAGAAAATGTAAATCTGTAACACCTCCAGACTTGAACTTGCAGCGCCAACATTTAGAGCTCCGTCAGCTTAATATAACGGTAGAAATGGATTTTCTGATTGTAAGAGGCTTTTCTAGGACATGATGTTATTGTCATGCTGCAGTCGTAATCGTCAGCAACAGCGTACATGTTGGCGAGCACACGCTCTCCTCTGCTCGCTCCATCCAGAGGTAAAGCAGCACGGAGGAATGCAGCGGCGGTTGGGGAGCCCCGGCTCCTGCTAAAACCCCAGCAGGGCAGAACAATAATGCTCTTTTAAACAGCTGAGAGCTGCAACCTGTTTGAAAAGTGGAGCTTTACGGACGTTACAAATGCTGACAAGCCTTTAATCCTGACGGCCACGGCTGTCTGCACCCACGGCCCTAAGCCGGCGCTGCCAAGAGGGAACAGCAGAGGGACGGGCGGAAATCAAACCGTCTCGTCCTGATAATTCCTGGACTCACCGGCCACACGGAGGGCGCGCTCCGCCACCTCTGCAGGTCTAAATGCATCCTATGTCTCGGGAAGGAGACGCATGATGAGCGTATGAATACTCCCGCTGTGCTCTCAACTCGTAAAGAACACAACCTGTCTGGCGACACGAGCTCAAATACTGTACATCCCGCTGCAGTTTACACAACAAGGTGTTTTATGAGCCATGCGTGTGGGCCTGTGTGTGTGTGTGTCAATATGAATAGGTATGTGTGCTCAAAAACCAGTTCAACCTCATTGTTAGTTCAACTGGGCCAACAGGTCGTGATGCAATGTCAGTTAAACAGGGTTTTCTACCTGAACAGCAAAAACATATTGTTGTAACACCTGCCTCACTGCACATGATATATCATTTTTAATAGATGTTATGATCATATTTGCTACTCTGATTTAAATCCTGGGCCAAGGAGGAAGAGGAGGAGGAAGAGGAGGTGCAGTTGTATTTTACAGGATGACTCAGTGGGCAGAGGCACATGTAGTTTAAATGTGGCCTGCGACGTTTCATCCCAACTGTCTGAAAGAGGAGAACGTAACATAAAAGTAACACCAACACAGAATGTTCGATGACGCTTATCAGGAAGTTTTCTTCACATTTTTGTAACCTGACACAAAATCATTTTTGGCATCTGAGGATCCTCTTTGTGCGTGCGTGCTTATATATATATATATATTATAGGAATTCTTATCAGTTTGACTTGATGACAAACTGTGCAGGTATTTTTCTGGTTGCCGTAGGTAAATAAAAGCAACGGTGAAAAAAACCCAACTGCTCTCGATATGAAATCATGATCTGATGTGCAGATAAGAGATAAAGAAACTGGCTATACTGTATCAACGGCACAGAGCAATCTGGGTTCATCAGTATGAGATGCTGTCAAGTGGAACTGCAGTTCCTCCTCACTTCCAATGAAAGTGACGGACACATCTCAACAAACAAACAACAGCGTACAGTGTGTGTGTTTGTTCCAGCTGTGTCCTCTCTCTCCTCCCCCCACACTCACATTCCTGATTGTGGCATTTCTTAACCGTGTCAATGAGTCATGTGGGGGGGGGGGCTCAATCAGCTCATGTGAGGATGCACTGAATTCTGAGGGCATTGTTGGGGGGTGGGGGTGCTCCATCGCACAGCTTCCACGACGCCTTGCTAAAAGTGGCACTTAGCAGCCCCACCCCCACCCCCTCATCTGTCTTTAGGCACTAATTAGACAGGAGAGGGTCAGCATGTCGCACGGAGAGAAGACGAAAACACACGTCAGCTGCAGAAAAATAAGAACATCAAAAAATCTACCTCAGTTTCATTTGAGTGGCTTCAAATACCGCAAACTATGTGGGAAAGTGGCTTAAAACAAAATGCTGTGTGTACATTACATCAGTGAATGAAATCCAGAGATGCTAATCGGACTGAGATGCGTCACGACCGGAGAAATCTCTCCCATCATTGAGAAAACAAAAACAATCTGGATTTAAACCGTCACGTTTAGCTGCTCCGGACAGAATGAACACACTCATAGGTGAGTGACAGCTGATGGAAATGTTTTAAGGGGCAATATAGTTCATCATGCAGTTATGAGTTAACTGTGCATCTTAATCCATCGACACAAAATGACAACACATGGTTTCCTGAAAAGTCTCAAACAACTAACAGAAACACCCTGAAGGCAACACGACTACCTGCCTGGAGACACTGAAAGGTTAAACAATCTGTCAACTGCTAAGTGGCTAACAGACTTCAAACAATGGGTACAGTTACAGGGACACTTCGCTGACATGCAGCACTGAAAGACTACCACGCAGCCGTTTCTGGAGACAGGATTCGACTGATTGCTGGAATCTGAGTTGTGGAAAAGCACAGAAATCGCCGGGGGGGCAGCAGACAAACAAGCAGTTGCATCATCATGTTAGTGTGTAAGATGCAGGAGGCGCTGCCTACACGGTCGTAAACAGTTTATCGATTAGTTGACAGACATTTGTAGGTTCCAGCTTCTCCAGTGTGAGAACGTGCAGCTTTATTCAATGAAACTGATTTCTAACTGGTAAAATGAACAATAAGATAATATCGTGGGCTAAACAATTAATCAATTAATATGAAAAATAACCAATCATTTCCTACGTTGTCAATGCACAAACACTGTCCTTATCAGATTCATTTCATTCTGAATCAATAAAAATGAAGTAACCAATCATTTATCTGCAGCTGGTGACCGACGCTTTAAACCAGCGGCCCCACGTCCGGCCACAAGAGGAAGGTGGGTGACCTCTCCTTACCCTGGGCTGGTGAGAGCTCTGACTGCGCCCAATGGGCATGGCGGGCGGCGACACTGAACCCGCGGCACCGCGGAGCACCGCCAGCCAGATGCAGCGAGGTTCAGGGGAGCTGCAGTCCACCCCCACTGGGTTCTGGAAGCTCCAGTCAGACCCGGCCGGCACAGGGCACGGGAGCATAGCAGCGGGCATCGGGGCGTGGAGTTTCCTCAGATCTGCATCCCTCACCGTCCACATGGGCCGCTCGCAAACTCCACACAAGGTCCTGGACGAGGTCCAGATGCAGAAATACAGAAGATACAATCAAGCCAAGACAAGGCGGGTGGTTTTAGTGGGATCCTCCAGTCATTCAGGACTCTGAGCTTCCCGTCTCCTGGCTCCAGTCCATCGCTGTCAGTGCCGAGCCTTCAGAGAGTTTAATCCCACAAGTTTCATATCACAGCCTCTCGCTCCTCACCTCCGGGAATCAGCTCTCCCCGAGACTCACACACACATTCAAGCACTCTCAGGTGGGGGTTCAGTCCAGAGGCAGAAGGCAGGCTCCTGGGCAGCAGATGGAGGAGTGTGTGTGGCGCAGGGATCAGAGGTAGGTCTGGTTTCACTACAGACACACACACAGAGAACAACTGACAGCGTCCCTCCCGTTGGTGTCCGGTGGTGTTCTGCATACAAAGCCACTCTGTCCACCCCCAAAACACACACTGTTGTCCCAGAGGGCTGGATCCTCTCTCTCTCCTCCCTCCCACTGCCTCCTCTCTCTCTCTCCCTCTCCCTCCCTCTCTCTCTCTCTCTTCTTCCCTCTATATCTCTAGTGCCAAACGAATCCCTTCATCTGATCTCTACCCCAAACTCTGACTCTCTTTATCTCATAAAGAGCATCAGCTATCACGTCCCTCCTTTTCTCTTTTGCTTTCCGTTTCCTCCATGTTTTTCTTACTCAATCCAAATCCAGACAATCACTCCCTCCCTCTCCATGAACCGGTCCGACAGTCATCAGCACACAAACAACTGTGCTGTACAGTAAACTGGAACTGCCGTTTAATCCAAAAACACTGGACATCACTGAGGCCTGATGTTGGAGGCAAAAGGGGAGATCTCCTCCAGGCTGCCGCAGATAGCTTCAATCCAGTGTATATGTCTCTAGTGCTGGTGGCTGCACGTGTCCTGCGTGTGTGTGTGTGTGTGTGTGTGTGTGTGTGTGAGCCACACAAACACAGTAACAAAGCTGTGATCCCGGCGCTAAACTCTACAAAAGCCGGCCCTGCCTCCGACGCCTCCCCTCCACCCAGAGGGGAGACAAATACACAAAAAAGAGAGAGAGAGAGAGAGAGAAAGAGGCCAATTTCCAGCACAAAGAGAAAAGAAAACATTTGCGGTGCTGCTCTGTTCACTGTTTCACTCCCTTTTTGCTTAAGAGGGGGAAATATAGAGGAGGGAAGATGATAATGAGAGAAGAAAACGGAAAAAGCTGAGAGGATAAAGAGGAGAGCGCTGCTACTGGATGTCAACATGACCTCTTTATCAAACCTATACTCCCTCTCTCACTCACACACACACACACACACACAACCACGCTTCTACTCACAGGATCCACCCATGCAGCACACTGACACCTGAACACCACAACATTAAATCAGTCAGAAAGGTGTGCGTCGCCCACGCAGCAGAGTTCTCACCAAACAGCCAGGCGTCCAGAGATCGTGTGAGAGCGGCAGACAGGTGACCATGATGTTGCAGACGACTGACTTCCACCTCCAACGCTCGCTGCTGTTAACACGCCGCGCATCCGTTCCCAACGAGGTTAGACAGGTTTCACCCGCCGCGCGGCGGAACAAGTATCAACTCGACCGGTGAGGGCCGTCATCCACGGAGACTGTACCTCCTGGATATGCAGAGCTTTGTCTACAGGAACACACACTGCAGGCTTGAATCGCTTGTACAGACTGAGGTGGTGACAGATTAGAAGAAAGGTGATCTGAGGGCTCCACAATATCCACAAATATCCACTTATATAAAGTTATTAATTATGATGATTTTAGGGTCTAATCTCACTTTTGATCTGTCTTTCTTGTTTGTAGATTAGAAAGTTGTGTTTTGTGCACTGCAAAAAGTACAGTTATAGAAAACACAAACAACAAATAGAAAATGTAAATCAAGTGGTCGTTAGTTGCTTTAAAGGGCCACTCCTGAGCAATTTAGTTAATATGGCGGACTCACAGGAGACAGAGCAGAGTACAAGTTAGACTTTCATGGCTGTCGTATGCTAGAAAAGAACGACTTTGTATAACAAGCTGTCCAATCGTTTCATAAGCGTTTATAGTTTCACAGCCGGTTGTCATAGAGACGACAGAGACTAGATAATTGGTTTAATACAAGAATAACACAGCGCACATTTCCAGACAGACATTTTCTCTCCCACATGAAAAGTGACCAACATAAATCTGAATCTCTGCACACACGACCAATCACGGTTTAAAGTGGGAGTGAATGTAAAGAGGACGCGGCCCCCTCAGACCCCGACATCAACAACGTGTGGGAGGGAAGAGGGTCGTCAAGCACTTCCAGACCACTGGATCCTACACTTCCCATAATGCAACTCGGTACTGTCTGGTAAACGCCCATGTCATTCAAACTCATAACAGCCCTAATGACATTACTTGGGGTTTTAAACGGTATTGTTTTGTTCGGCTGAAAACGGACCCAATAATTTCAGCTAGGCAGCAATCTCACCTAAAGTCATCAGCTACCGGTCATACCAGACAAAGTAAGGCTGTAATAGCAAAATCCAGAGTATATTTAATTAAGCAACGGAGCATTGTACTGCTTATGAATTCCTCAATGTGTTATTTCTCTTCTGAAAAGTTACTGTGCGTCACTTTAAGGCAAAAATAACAGACCAGGTTTAAGGTGGATCTACACTCCACTTCATCCCTGGTTTAAATAGTTTACAGAGTCAGCACACACTTTCACTACTAACACACACACACACACACACACACACACACACACACACACGTCGTTTACGTGTGAACACAAAGGCTGGTCTTCCCGTGCACGCACATACACACAAACACACGCCACATGTCCCTCTGAGTCACAGCTGAGTATAAATACACCAGGCTATGTAATTAGGGTAACTCATGAAGTCAGAGGGCTGTGGCTGTGGGGGTTTCTCTTCTCTCTGTGGTCCGACGCACCGCCAGGCGGAACCGCCCTGCCGGGAGGACGGTGGAGACCGGTTCGGGCGCAGGACGACGTCCCATTCTTCTCCCGGAGGGAGAGATGTGAGACGAGACCACGTCCGCGCACGAGGAAATCACAGGCGGCTGCCAGCGAATAGAGTGGGATCATACTGCATCTCTGCTGGAGAGCCAGACCAGGGTTTAATATGTGAAAATACGCAAGCGCTCCATTTCACAGTGGCAGCGCTGAGTGGGGATTTCATATCACATGTTTCACAATAACAGTTAGTTTTGGCAGAGAGGGAGCAGTGCCTAATTTGGAAACAAAAGGCCTCTGTCTGTCCGGCTCCCTCTCGTTCTCCTTTTTGTGAACCGTGGAGGCATTTACAAAAAGAGGAGGACGAGCGTGAAGAGAGAGGCGGGGGGGGGCAAAAGGAGACAAAATGAAATGAACGAAAAGGCGTTGAGTTACAGTTTACATGGAGCACACACAGTCACACACGAAGAGCTGCGACAATAGCACCCCTCCCACCAGTGACCCACACTGGCTGCTGTTCGGCTGAAGCACGCCTGAGCAGGCAGACAGACCCACATCCAACATCTGCACGTGAGCCCAACGTACATCACCTGACCTCCCTTATCCTGGATTGTAACTCATTTGGATTGCTGAGTAAACACCCTGCACCCCCGACAGAGACGACACAGACTTCACATTTGCGGCACGAAGCTCTTGAAGTCAGAAAAATCAAAGGCAGACACACGCTGCTGATCTCAGAGGAGCGATGCCTCGTTGCCTCCTGCCCCGGCCCCCTCTGCTCTCTGATAACAAACACATCAGTGGAAAAGTGAAAGGGAGGAGGGAGAAAGGAGGAAGGGAGGGGAGGAGGGAAGTAATGCGGCGGCTGTCGGTGTAACGGACAGATTAGTTTGGTGATATGTTTTAATCCCCTTACACTCATAACATAACCGCGAGCCAGGAGATTTACACGCGGAGGCCCAACACCTCCTTTTTTTTCCACTGCTGCTGCCTCGCAAGACAAAACTAAAGTTTTTCTCCTCTGCGCTGCGCCTCCACATTAAAACGTGGAGGTGTGAGGAGGAGGAATAAACTGTGGCCTGACAGGAAATACACATGAAAGAGAAGATTGAGGCGTTTCAGACTGCTGTGTGAGCCTTTATGTGACAATTCACAAACAAACCGGGCTGCAGACACAACACGATACGGGGTGTTTTCTCTAAACACAGGCTGTGGCAGCTCAGGAAAAGTATACAGAGAGGACTGGGCTGACGTTGGTGCTCACCATGAAACTCTTAAAAACAATGAACCCGGAGCTTTAAAGTAAAGCGTTCAGAGCTCAGAGTGTGAATCCTGTCCCCTACTGGTGAGACAAACACCACACTGACACACTCTGATTCAACATGGGAGGTTTCATGTGTCGATGCAGCACCCACAGGAATGATCTGTGTCATCACACTGTCGCTATAAATGAATGAAAGTAGGGATACAAACTCTACCACAAAAATATGCATGATGTGCAACGGTGGTTTCCAGCCTCCCAAAGGGTTCACAAGATCAATCTGACAGCTCATGATGCGAGTAAGGGGACAGGAGAGGATCAAAAACATACTTTTTCTACACAGAATTAGGTTTATTTTTTCCAACTTCTGTTGAAAATATAAAAAAAATTGTGAATTGAACTATTTGTAAAAGAAAAAACACATTTGTTGAACTGCTCATGACTTAAGAGACGTGCTGAAAAAGGTTGGGAGTATTTTTACAGTGTAGCAAAAAAGCTTTTGTCTGAAAAATTTGTCAAAAGTTAGAGTTATAAAATCAGGGAATATCTGTAAACATGCCTACGAAACACTTTTCAATACTCAATTCTACAAACACATTTTGTTCAGCCTTTAAAAAAGTATTGATGTTTGACATCCAGTCCACTGATGTACAGTGATGGAGTCGATATCTCTCCGTCTAGACAGACATAATCAGTAATCTGTCGAAAGGAAAAAAAAGTGAGAAAAAAAAGGAGGCAGGTTAATTTTAACTTTAATCTCCTGTAAATCCTCATGACACTGAACCTAAAGGCCTATTTGGCTGCAGTCAGGGTGTCGTAACCGCCCGGCAGCCACTAGAGGGCGGCTTCCACACAGCAGACGGGTGGGGACAGGCCCAGTGGGCGCTGGGACACCGGGGGACAGAGCAAATGGTGCGGACAAAACATGCAGCCACACACACAACTGCACT
This sequence comes from Nannoperca australis, assembly GCA_036023655.1. Lineage (NCBI taxonomy): Eukaryota > Metazoa > Chordata > Actinopteri > Centrarchiformes > Percichthyidae > Nannoperca > Nannoperca australis. The sequence continues at coordinate 20,468 of JAVQJD010047567.1, read as the reverse complement.
CATTTTGCTGCAGCGGCTGGCAGAGGGATGTGTGTGCAGGCTGAGTGACCTGCGAGCAGTTATCTGTGCTCTTATGTCAGTTACTAATTAATAACATCAGAGTCGTGGGGGGGGGCCTGCGGCTGGAGATCAGAGGGGTCACACCTGTTGTGGGCTCTGAGGTGGAAACAGTCTCGGGAAGTCCGGAGACGAGAGCAGGTGGAGTCAAGAGACGAAATGTGCGAGGGTCAAATATGCCATCAACCCACAGCTGAGGGGAGCTGGGTGGTCCGCCCCCTCCCTGCACCCTCTTCTACCCCCCCACCCCCACCCAACTGACCAGGAATGATACAATAACAACAACCACAACGCACAGCTTACTCCTGCAGTCTGGAGGATTAAAGCAGCCCACCTGGCCACGTGTTCCTCCTCAAGAAGCATTATGCATGCATTCTTTACGTGTGTGTGTGTGTGTGTGTGTGTGTGTGTGTGTGTGTGTTACAGTACAACCATGCATGGTCAGGCCATGTGAGTCCTGTCAGCGTGGAAACACTTAGCTGGAAATGTAACTCTTATTACGACCAAATACTACAGAGGAGATCAATATGTAGAACATGTGTTTAATTACTGATACGTTGACCAATCATTACACACACACTGACACGTATACTACTGCGGAAACTATTACAGCTGCAACTGAGGATTATTTTCTTGATTAATCAAGTATTCGTTAAATTAAAATGTAAAATCCTGTTTTGTCCGTCAGTGTAAATACCAAAGATTATCAGTTTACTATCACAGAAGATTGTTCTTTTTGAGAAGCTGAAACCAGTGGATTGTTGGTGTTTTTGCTTGAAAAATGACTTGAAAATGGTTGGAAAGTGAACACCGGGGGAAGAAAAACGAGTGCAGAGAGTGATCTAAAGCAGGGACGACAGAGAGCAGATGGTGAAGAGAGAAGAGGCGGCGTTCTGTTCACAGTGAGAGCGCAATGACACATATTTACTCACACATCCACTCTAATTACCTCCCATACATCTCCTCTTCATCGTATCTCTGATGATACCGGGACTGCATGACTGCAGGCTCAATGGGAACACAATAACACACACTTGCTACCACGCGTGTAAGGTCACATTCAGTGGCATCTTGGTATGTTGATGAAATATTAAATGCTGGGATGTGTGTGTTAGTGAATGTGACCTGTATCATACACAGCGGATATACGCACAGCTCAGTCATAGTGAGACAGGCTGTATCGTATGTGATCAAGTGTGTGTGTGTGTGTGTGTGTGTGTGTGTGTGTGTGTGTGTGTGAGAGAGACAGTGATACTCATAGAGATAACTGCAGCTAAACGCACACTCATGCTTCCCAGCACAGTAAGTGGAGAGATGGCACTCCACTTTAACCTCATTAGCAGGGAGTGTCTCCTTCTTTGTGTTGAAGTCACATCCAGAAAGAACAGTCACACGTTTTACTCAACGCAAGTCTCGTCCACCCCACACACTTTATTTACCGAAGTTGCAGCTTTTGATAGATTTGGTTTTATGTGTCTGGCTTTTGAGATATCTGTATTTGAAACTTCTGCCACCACCCCAGCACTGATGGAGGTGGAAAACAGGAAAAACAACACAAGACCGTTTCTACGGGAACTATGAAGGACTGCGATTGTTCCAGATGGATCTCAAAACCCAAACTAATGTCCGACTGATCCTGGACTGATATTAATATTGATGTTTGATCAAATGTTAAAGCAGACAGTCGACAGTGCTGCTAGCTGCTCTGTGAGGCTACGCACAGTGCGCTGCTTCGAGATAAATGCTTACATCGGCATGCTAACGTGCTCACAATGACAATGCTAACATGGGGATGTTTAGCAGGTATTCTGTTTACTATGAACACCAATCTTAGTTGAGCGTGTTAGCATGCTAACATTAGCTTCATTTTGACACCCTTTTCAAGCTAATCACAGTCACTCATCAACGCCAAGCTGACAGTTGCCATGAGAACCAACAAGGTGCCTCTGTTCGAGCATGAGAAAAAACCCTGCAGGGAGACAAGTCGAGACGGCAGATACATTTACACACGATATAGTTTCAAGATTGCCTTTCACAGCTGATTTTCCAGACTGTTAATGTGAGAGCTCGTAGATCCAACTGATCGCCAAGAATGCTGAACTGAAAACAAATCTGTTCCGGTTAAAGGTGTAATATCTGGTCAGGCGTGTGGTGCAGCGCTTCACGACAGCTTATCCTGCTGCACATCCTGCCGTTTCGAAGCGCCTCCAGGGGGCGGCAGCGGTGAACTCCCAGCTGTACTTCCTCTGGAGCAGACACATCTGTCTCCTGACGTGTGTATACCATATATACCACGAGGCCGTAACAACATCAGGGCAGTGACGACATCTGGCATCTGCTCCCCGTCCCTCCCTCCTCCTCTCGTCCTCTGTGCTGACCACAACCGCTGGGAGCAATCAGAGCATCACGTCTCAGCTCCACTGCAATAAGAGCCAACCCCACCCCCCCACCCCTCCATCTTTTTCTCTTTTTCTTTCCTGCTTGTTTTCAGGAGCAGGCCTCAGCAGAAGAAAACCACAGGGCTCCAGCGTGCCTCTCGACTCCCTCCACCGCCCCCCTTCGTCCACGTGTGGGCGAAGGACAGCCATACTTGGAGCCCCCTTCTTCTTGACTGCCTCCCTCCCATTCTACAAACCCAGATGTATATATTTAGCTCATCTCTTCCCCTGTGTAATTAACTGATGAAAATTATAACTGTGGGCCTGGGGGGTGACGTCGTCGTTCTCTTTGGCTAAAGATAGAGCTCAACCCAGGCGTGCATCTCAGCCTATGGGCCTAAAACCAGGCAGCCGTCCAACATTTTGGGCGTGGTGTAGGCGATGCTGAGCCAGGTTGGGAGGCTGACTGAGCAGGGGGGGGTGGGGGGGTTATTAGAGCAAGCGAGATGGCCTGCCTGCCTCCAACAGCCCTGGAGTTTCCATTTGAGGTCATCTGGTTTTTACATTCCTGCAATGCACCGCAGCTCATAGCACGCTGACGAAGTCCTCCATCGGTCTGTTCGCACAGGATCGTACAGTCCAGCGATTCTCAAAGTGGAGTCTGGGAGTGTAGAGTCGCCATTTAGGGAGCTGGTAGAGCAGCGAGGGTGAGTTTAGTTCAGTCAAAATACTCCAAAAGGAAGTGCCCACAGACAGAATATGATCACCTGGGAATCTGTGGATTATAGTCTGGGTATTTGGGAACTGTCGATGTGAAAATATTTGAGACAGGGCTCTTAACACAGCCAGGCAAATCCACGACATCCGAAAGGTCAAGGATTCTTTAAGATTTCAGACCGTCCCAAATGTTGATCAAATTCTTCCCAAACCCTCATGACTCTCAGGCTCACACTGACCTCTTTAAGTGCCGAACAAACGATGCCACTGGGCAAAAGACATTCACACAACATAATCAGTTACTGCATGGATTTTGAAGCTGACAGATCAGATCTCCTCGCCTGTAAAAATCCACATTTTCTCCAATCTAGTCAAAGTCCGACGCCCCGAGTAAAGCCGATCACATGTGCCGAGCGAAACGTTTCGTTTCTTTCCTCACACGGTGTGGACTGACGAACCGGATGATCCAGAGATTAAACCCAGAACCCTCACCTCCTCCTCCTCTCTTTGTCATTCCCGCCGCACCACAAACACGGTACACAGATACCCGCTGGGGTGTTTTGAATACACGAGGATCGGCCGACGCTATCGCTTCATCTGCCTGCTCCTTCCTGTTGACACGCCGGCTGCAGAGAAGGACATGTGTAGTGGACAGAGATGCTGCTGGTGTCTGCATGTTAACGTGTTTCCTTGCTGATCCCAGAGGCACTGCCCTGTGTTTGTTTAATGTAATGATGAGATCCATATGCCAGGCGGATGCTGATGCCGCTTTTCTTCTGTCTTTAGCCTCTGTCACTTTGAATTAGCGGCTTCTTAACGCAGGGACGGCAACGACTCAGTGTGGGTTGATGACCCCCAGAAATAAACTGTCCTCTGTGGTTTCATGACTTGACCGGGGGGGTTTTATTCAGATGAAAGACACGCTGGCGCTGCTCAGAGCGAAGAGGAACGCTAATAGAAACATACTGTTGGTTTCCATTCTGTAAACTGAGCGAGCGGAGGAGAAGGGAACCTTTTTTATGGCACAAACATAAACATGAACAACTTCTGCTTTAAGGACGACATGGAGGCATTTTTAGAAAGCACAGCAGAATGAATCAAAAAGAAAAAAGTCTAGCGGCTGCACATTCAGACACGACCTGACAAATGAAAGCAACAACAGCAGTTTGAAACGGTATCCTGAGAGGAGATGACCAAAGAAGGTAACAGAGGGGATCAAAGCGGACAGCAATCGCTCAAAGTCACGGGGAAACGAGAAAACAAGAACGCTGGGATTTGGGAAAGGTTACAGAATAAAAAAAAAAGGGAAAACTACCCCGTCGGCAACGATGGTGACACACAAAACAGGAGGAAGCAAAAAGGAAAGAGGAAAGAGCTGAGAGAGATACGAGTGAGAACACAGCTGTGTGCAGAGATTTGCATGCACGTAGTGTTTTGGTTGAGGTGTTATTTGAGCTTACATCTTTTGATAGCTCACTTTTCAACATTCCTCCAAGCAAACCCACTAAATAGAACGTAACTGCTTATTGATTAGCTGCAAATTAGCCACATTAGCAATTCTGATCAAAGACGCAGCAACGAATCAGTTTGGAATAATCTGGAGTAAAATAAGGCTTACTGCCATGTTTTTATCAAACAGAGAAACCCTGAAGCTCTGCAATGCAAACTGATCTGAAGCAGACCATGACAGCGACCGATACTGGATTATAGAAGCCATGGCTGAAACTGGAGCATCAAAACCACCGTATCCAGGTAGTAGTTTCCAGGTTGGTTCATTATTGTAAGCTGGATTCAGTATTTACAAGCACAACGTAGCTCTTTAAAGGACATTACTATTATAAACAGAACCTTAACCAAAATCAAATAAAAGTCCTGCGATGGTTCGAGTTGCTCTGCGGATGTGATTTATTTAAGCTGAATGGTGGCAAGTGACAAAAGAGGGGAAAAGACCAGTGACATGAAGTCACAACAATAAAAGCACTTTCCACCTCTTAACAAATAAACATATTTCTCAAAATGTCAAATTATTCCTTTTTTAAAACTACAATGTCTGTACAATCCTGAAGAGGGACGGCATCCTGGACCATTGGTACACAGACACACCAGTATTATCCTGAATCTTAGTGAGCGTGTAAACAGAGGCGAGGTTGTCCTGGACAAGCATTCACGTGCATTCACACTGCAGCACAGCAGGCCGGGCTGTTTAGGAAGTAGAGATAGAGGTCGGTGAGTCAGCTCACTAACCTCAATGAAAAAACTCAGAGCTGGCGACCTGCCTCCAACAGTATAAACAAGCCCACAGGAGCCCGAACTGACCAGAACACACCGTGACTCCTCCGGAACAAGCTGGTTACATACTTTAATGTTTTCTTATCAATATCTTCACTGCATAACCCAAATAGTTTTGCAGTTAACGTCACAGAAAAGCTCATTTGTCAACGCGAGCACACAGTGAGTGCGTGATATTTATTAGAAAGGGAGCATAAAGACAGACTGAAATGATAAAGTACATTTCTGATGTCTTTAAACAGGCCTGGTTGGTTGCATCTAATCGGTTTATAACACATTCTGCATACAGTATGAAACATACCGTATATAATGTGGACAACCAGCCAGCTGATTTAATAAAGCAGTATTCAGCCTGTGTAATGTCCTCTGTGGTTCTGGAGGAGTTAAAGTTTCAAAGACAATGATGTTTGCCAGGCATTCAGGGGCATTATGGGAAATATAGGTTCAATTTTGAGTTAGGTTCAAGATACACAAAGTGTATCTTATATCACAAAATAGGTTTTTATGATTATTCATTATATAAAACTAAACCAGAGATAGAGGACTTTACCCAGACCACCTTTCACTGCTACAACCAACAACAACATGTAAGTAAACACCCTGGTATTTGTAGTTTCCGAGAGCAGTGGCAGCTTTCCTGCAGGTTATGAAGGGAGGACCTGCTTTCTTTCCATTGCTTCATTGTGTTTTAGCCGTCACGCTGGCATCCTTCTCCCCTCATGACTCATCAGGATTCAGTCTATTTTGTTTTCTTCTTTCCTCTCTTTCCTCCTCACCCCCTCCTTGTGTGTCTCTCTCACATTCCAGTGCAATCCCTGCTGTTTGGGAGGGAAAAAAAGCCTCCACAGCTGACTGGAGCAAGACACAGCGCAGCATTCGGCTCTGTGCAAACATTCTTATCATCAGGCCTCTTTGCCAAAAATGTGATAACAAGACTGCAAAAAAATGTTCTCACTCGACATCGAGACGGGAGATAGACAAAACAAGACGCAGGATCCGATCATCTGAATGGAGATCAGTTCTTAACCTCTGTGGCCCCTGCCGCACACAGTGACAGGGGTTCCCTCCTGCCTCTTGAAGCTCTACACGCAGGGCCAAGTGTGTGACGAGAGGGGGCCCCTAACCTCTGAACCGTGACCCCGATTCAAACGCGAACACGCTGCCTTCAGCCCGATCCAGCAGACAGATACAGACAGAGTCAAGTCTCCTGTCAGAACGAGAGCTGACCTGTTGTCATCCCTCGTATGTCCTGAGCATCACGTCAACGTGAAGCCCCTCACATAAAGCGCCGTGCAACAGAAACAACACACCCACACACATCCAGGCAGCGTCTGTGCAGGCGCAAATACAAAGAGGCACTGCTGCAGGCCAGACCATCAACAGGCTGAATCGAATTAGATCTCATCTGTTTCTGAGAGAGGCTTTGTTTCACACTGAACCTCCCGGTGCCTGCGAGTCGGCAGCATCCAGTCCTGTTTGCAAGAGGAGAACATAACCGGGGACGAGCTCTGACATTTTTCTGAGCAGGTAGACTTCACGTCCAGGTGACTTTTAGTGCCACAAGATTTTACTACATCTTCAACTTTGTAACTTAGCTGGCATCCATTCTTCTTTAATCAACCACATTCCACTTCTGCAAACATCACGTATCTAATCATGTGCACATTCCTACTCTTCATCCGACCAATAACAAGCTTGTACACACACATATTTATATATATATATAATATTGCAGGTCAGAGAGGAGTAAAATTCATTTTTCAACCTTGAAGCAACTGAATGAAAATATGAAATATATTATTAACTTTTAAATAAGAAATCCCCATTAATAATAAACAGAATCATAATAATAATTACATTCACAGACCTATGCAATGATTTATAATGAAAAAACTAAATGTATTAAATTATTCATAGTAAAATTTGATTCTCTCAGTGAGAAAGACCAACATACTGACTGGCTGACTGACTGACTGGCTGACTGACTGACTGACTGACCGGCTGACTGACTGGCTAAAAGGAGATCAATAAAGAGCCATTAGCAACAGAAACGCGCCTGCTTTGCAGAGCTGCACTACAGCAGCCGCTCCCCTCTCACCACAGTAAACAAGGTCAATGATGACTGATGTCCTTCGCCCACCTATACACTGCAGGCTACACCATATTTGTACAGCATCAAGGACTTCCTCATGCAAACATGAGGGGAGAAGGCCAACTCAGAACTCTCCATGGAAAAAAGCATCTGAATACTGTGTGTGTGTGTGTGTGTGTGTGTGTGTGTGTGTGTGTGTGTGTGTGTGAGAAAGAGAGACCATGTTTCAGACACCTGCGCACAGATTATGAGCGTGCAACTCTGACCCTTTAAGTGTGATGTAAACATGCTGGAGTGCCTATATTTGTGAACACCTGTGCTTGACTGTGTGTGTGTGTGTGTGTGTACGAGTGTTTAAAGTGTGTCAACACACACACTCTCCAGGTTAATGATTGTGGATGTGAGGCGCGAGCGCCGTTGCAGCTGTCGTCTCGAGGCCCCGGGGTTGAGGAATGCAGCGGGGGTGATGGTGTCGAGGGGGGGGTGTAAAGGTGTGAGAGACGATTTAATGGCGTTAACGGACTGCTGCAGGAAACTCTGTAACACACACTTTACTGTCGTGCTCTCTGAAATGACAGTAAAGACAGTATGTGGATGGCATGTTGTAATGTGGTGTACAATTCTGTCCCACAATGCAATGCACGACAGAACTGGAGAAATTACTTACTTTGGTAACAACTTTTAACAACTTTAACAAGTTGGCAATTTAAAATTTAGCAACATTTGGCTCCATAGTTGCAGCATGAGTCACTTTTGTTGTTCTGTATCACTTTTTGTTAGTGCAAAGAAGTACAATGAGGAAATGTACAACGTTTATGTGTATTTATAGTCAGTATATTGCAGTTCCCGACGTTTTGGGCTCGTGACCCCTCAAAAGGAAGCATTGTCTGCTTTCCACCCCTCGTTTGCAGGATGTGACCACTTCGCTTCAAGAGAGACTTTTCCTTCTCAGATTGTTTTCTTGAATCGTATTTACAAGTTAAATTATGAAACGTTTTGTGGCAGAAATGTGTTTTTCTGTTCTTCGCCTCACAGCTCAGATTCATCTCGCGACCCCTCAGGTCCTGACTTTCAGGTTAGAAACCACTGTTATGAAGCATGGAACTGAAAATGAAAATGAAAAAGAAAGTGACAGTTGCCTGAAATCACATAAATTCCCTGCATTGCATTAGAGTCTGTGCTACGTACGTGGTGAAACCATCTGCTAATGATCACCGAAATGCTTTCCCCTGCAGCGTCATACAGCTGTTTTCAGTTAACGCTGCCTTGACCAGAAGCTGATCCTGGACCTGCTGCCTGAATCGGCCTCCTGTGGTCTGAGGTTTGCAACCTCACTGTGGTGGCTGACCTGTGATCAGCTGGATCAGCGAGTGTTCAGAAAGGACTAAAAGACAGTTTGTGGATCAGCCAAAGCCTTTGCCGTTACAAATGATCCATTAGCAGGGTCTGGGTCTGCACCTCAGAGTACAGACAGTTCTCAGATCAGGAGAAAGAGCTATATGGCTATAAAAGGTCGAGGATCAGCAAAAAAAATAAAACAATCTGTCATCAATAACGAGTCATGTCTGGACACTCTGGAGACTGCTGCGTTAGTCCGCAGTGGATGAGAGAACAAACACTGGTACACGTGCCTCAGGGTCGACAGCCGGGCTTTAACATCGACCGGCTCGGCTCAGGACATCATAAAAGCGCTCTCATGTTTCCCATCATCAATATACTCCAGCATCACGTGGCACAATGCAGCATTAGGCATCCAGGCTGCTGCTCGTGCTGCCCACTGCCCCGCCCTGCCGTCCACTGCCCCTATTGATCTCGACCACAAACCCTGCACTGCTACATTAGAGCAGGCCTGCTAACAGCAGTAAACTAGTCCCGCTGGACGTTGTGATAGCTGCTCCCGTCCCCTCCTCCTCCGCTGGACCGACATGCAGAGGCTGATTTACTTTGTGTCTCATTTTGACAAATCAGACATTTAATCAGATTACACTGTAAGTTTCTCACTGTCGGTCTTTATCGCTGCATCTAAATGGATTTGGGCTCAATCACAGAGGGGAGAACAGAGGAGAAGACACGCAGCTTATTTATTGGATGCATTCGGTCTCACATCTAGAGGATAATTCGGTCTACTGTACAATAAAACACGCAGGCGTGAAGATGAATTCCTCTCCGTAGCTATAGAGACTATATGCAGAGAAAGGCTCGGCTAAATAAGAGCTGGGCATTGGCTGAGACATGCAGGGTCAAAGGTCGGGTTGGGGGGTTAAGGTCAGCATAGGAGCTTGTGTAAAAAGAGACTTACACTAACAGTACAGAGAGAGTCATACAGGAGGATATCAGACACTTTGAAAGTAGTTCTTGTTCATTAAGTGAGTTTTGTGGGCAGTCATTACAAGTTTACTACAAAGTGCCGTTTGTAGTTTTACTGCGACACTGTACGTAAAACTAGTGTCAAATTGAAAAGATAAAAGCCAAATGTCTGAAAGGAGCATTCGCAGTTCTGTTACAGCAAACAGAGAGGTTCAATTAAAGCATGACCACAGAGCAGGAAACGTTGTTCTTCACTGGGGGGGAGAAACTCAACCTCAACAGATAAAAAAGAGGGGGGGGGGGGGCAAATACATGAATAGAAATTCCTAATTACACCGAGGCTGAGCACAGGAGACAGCAGAGGATGAAAGCTCAGAGCATCACTGCAACACACACACACACACACGCAGTACCAGGCCAGGATCAGACCAGGAGCAACTCAATGTCTCGCTGTCTCTTCAACAAGATTTATTTTAGTGAAAATCACCAAAAAGTTCAATGCTGCAAGAACTTTGTTGTAGGTGCAGAAAATAAGTAGCTGTTAAGGAATGAATCGAGCTACTGTTGCATGACACAGTGACGTTTCCTTCTGCTGGTGGTCGTCAGGTCTTGTGATGCTCACTGAGTTAAGAGTCACTCTTTTCCCATCGTTTCATTTACTGTTATAAACTCTCACGTGTGACTAATGTTTGGTGGCTTGTTTGTCACTTGGTGCCCCCCCCCCCTTCATAAAAATCAAATTACCGGACTCATTTGTCTAAAACTTCAACGCACATGAAGAAGCGATCGGTCACTCTCCAAACAGCATCCATGTTGGGGACGTCCCGTCGGCAGCCTGTCCGCCTCCTGGTGCAGCGAGAGGCGGACAAAAGACTGGAGCGACCCGGCCGTTAAATGCGCGTCTAGCAGACGGGAAATTCACCATTTGCCGTCAAAAGCAGCAGAAAAACAGTGAACAAACACTTGGTTTGTACAGTACGTCTGCGTGCGTGCGTGCGCGCGTGTGTGTGTGTACACAGTGTCTATGTAAACTAGTGTTAATCCTCTTAGGAAATCACGCTCTCTGACCGGCCCCACCGCGCCTGTCCAAACACTGTAACGCCCAGGTATCAATACGTTGATGATCGATACGCAGCGCGGCCCACGTTAGCACCCCTCACCCGTGTACTTACGTGGTTCTCAGAGTAGGGGGGTATTCCAACAAGGCAAAAAGCAACTCCATTCATTGGACAGCAGAAACTGTTCGGCTGCAACAAGGAGAGGCAGGATTGTTCCGAGCGGCTCTGAGTAACAAAGCTCCGCTCAAACACAAACTTATATGTTCAACACTTTTCCAGCTTCCTTCCTTCCTAAAAAAAAAAAAAAAGTCCCAGTGTTCCCGTTGTTTCGGGACGTTCAGCGCTTCCCCCTCCTCCTCCTCCTCCTCTTCTTCTTCTTCTTTTCCTCCTTCTTCCGTCAGACCGCATCAGTTGTACTTCAGTAAATCCCTCTGTGCTCGGCTTCTCTGCCTGGAAACTGCAGCAGCGTCAAAACACCAGGCAGGAGGTGGGGGTGGGCACACACCGGAAGTTAGGAGTCTAAGCCTTCAAAGTAAAGTGTCGGGAATGTGACTAAATTCCAACAAAAGCGTGACAGAAACTATAGAGAAACAATGAGTGGGGCATCCCTTTCTTTTAGATATTATCTTATATTATTAGTATTTTTGTATCATTACAATGGTCTGATTTTGTTTGCCTCAGTAATGAAATGTTTTAATGTAAAACACTTTATCTTGAAAAGTGCTGTATAAATAAACTTTATTATTATTTTATTTATAAGGACTCTGAAGAAATAAAAGGCTATAGGGCTTTGTGCCATCTGACACTCACCCGCTAAGGGTTTTTGTGGGAGAAGTATTTTAATTCCTTAAGCAATTTGCAGACGTAGTCGAGGTTTTATGGTGTATATATTCACCGGAAATACTATAATCGTATAGTGGTTAACTTGACAATATGGGAATCGGAGGGAATGAAATTGGAGGAGGGTGCGTTGGGTGAAGCTGCGCGCTCCGCCCCGCAAACCCACAGCGTGCGGGCTCCCTCTGGCTGTGCCACAACATCTGAGAGCAGGATGGGAGGCGTGACTGATGCCACCAGGACACCAAGTAAAAGGAAGGGTTTTAAAAACATCATTATTTAGGCACATTCAGGAAATAAATATGTAGTTGTTACCAAGTTTTTAAAGTGTAGAAGAAACAATCAAGTTTAAGTTAAGTATTCTCAGCAGAATTTACTTAAAGCAGCAAAAGTAAAAGCACTCATAAAGGCAGAAAGACGTGCTGCATTATTTCACGTAGGCCTGATGATTACTGAAGCAGTAACACAGAAGCAGCTTTGTAATGTTATATCTAGTTGAGATGGAGATAACTTTAATTTTATCAAATTTTTATTTAGGTTTAGAAATTACCTTTACCCAAAAAAACAAAACAACATCATGTATACGCTCATTATAGGTTTTTAAGATTTTAATCTGAAAAGTAACGAGTAACATCAGCTGTACAGTATTCCCTTCTGAAATGTAGTGGAGTGGAAATACTCCAGAAAAGTTCTTGATTGCATGCAGATTAAAAAAGTGCAAGACTGTGGAATAATATGATCTCAAAGTTGTATTTATGTTAAAAAAAGGGAAGTGAAAGAGCAACAAACAATTACTTTTATTATCAATTTATCAGCAGATTATTTTCTCAGTTGATTAATCCTTTAGTCTATTAAGTCTCAGAAAACAGCAAAGCCCAGGGGGACATATTTAAATATGCCTTTTTTTGGGCAACAAGTAGTCCAAAAGTCAAAAATCGCTCCTTTACGTTCACAGAAGACTAAAAATAAACCTTGTGAGAAGAAACAAGCATTGAATTCCTGGTGTTTTTTACTTAAAAACTGTTCTATCACCTTATTGTGACAGAGAGCTCAGACTTCTGAAATACTCTAAAAGTAATAAACCACAGGGTTATGACATGGGGTGCAGTAGACTTCAATTCAGAGGCAGCCTAAATATAATTCACTTATTAACAAAGGGAACACAAGTACAGTTGAGAGTTTGACTCACGATTGCCTATAATTCATACATTCTCGGAAAGTGTTGACTGACTTGTATTTTTAGCCTTTGGCTGCAGATGAATGCTGTCCACGTGAATCAATAGACGTACAGTAAAGTCAGGGGAAGCTCATTCATCAGAAGAGCAGGAACTTCAGACTGCTGCCAAGAAGTTTCCCTTCATCGTACTATGAGCTCCTCGGTAACTGTATGTTAGGTGTAAACATTAGCGTTAGTCCAGACAAAGGGGGGTGGGGGGTGGGGGTGATAACAAATGAAAAGGGAAAGAAGATAGAAATGTGCAGACATGCTGCTGGCTTCAGCCGCTGCCGTGGCTCAAAGCTGGGGGCCCATGTGGCTGCTATTACTCTGAGGGGTGCGAGTATCAGGGAGCCACTTCAAAAGCCTGCCTGCCCATGGGGACTGGAGTCATAGGGGGGAAAAGGCAGCTTATGGGAGCCTTCCCACGCCACGAGCTGCAGCTGCCAACTCAGCCTTCATCTCAACATGCCTCCTCTGTCTGCTTACTCTCTCTTCACGGCCTCCAACCTCTGCCTCTGGCCCGCTCTGAGACTCACAATATCCCAGCCAAAGGCTTACAGGGGCCACTCTCCGAAAGTCCCAGTTATGACATTCACTCATCTCCAATTTGAGACGGATAATTACCATATGTGACCCAAATCTTCCCCTCCAGGTTACTCATATAGTGCGGCCAAAGTGTTCAGTGTGAGTTCAGGGCTTGTTTGAAATCCACTGTGGCAGAGTGAGAGCCCAGAGAAGCTTAGCAGCGCTATCCTGGTCTTAAGGTGGGATAGCAGGGCAGATGGTCTCTGCGAAAAAGGGAGGATGGTGAGGCAGACTGTGGGGTTCATGGAGCTTTCCCTTTTTGGGGGGTCAAGGAGCGTGAGGGCTGTCACAGCTGGACCTTTTCTATCTTCTCTGAGTTCTTCTATCTTCTCTGATCCGGATCTATCTCTGCAGCCTCTCTGTCTCTTCCTGCACTCCAAGTGTTTTCTCTTCCAGCAGATGAGGGGATACACCAGTCGGACCCCCTATACATTTTCTATGGGAAGAGTGATCGATGTTAGTGAACCCCTCCTGCGTGGAGGTCTGTCCACATCTTTTTCCCAGATTGCAGATGCAGATACACATGCTCACGCTACACATCAATTTGCCTGTCAGGCGTGCAAAATGGGCTTTCTATTATTGATGGCTGCTGAGTCCGAGACTGAGAGAGTCGGAGGAAGATGTGTGTGTTCGAGGTGTCGCGTATCATATCTGAGCAGGTGGGTACGCATATTTTAAATAGCTGATTTTGAAAAACAGGGAAAAAGCTGTAATTGTATCCATATCTAGCCAAAAGAAGTGGCTTTTATCTGACGCGCTGCACTCGATGTCTGAGGCTTCTCTCTTCCTGGTGCTGTCTCCGGGTCAGCCTTGACACACAGCCTGAGGCGTTGGGTATGTCCCTGTGAGTGACTCAGTAAGCCCCAACATGACGGCGATGCGAGGGGACGCGTCCCGATCTCTTTCCCTCCAGGGCCGGATGGGGACAAGCAGGAACATCCAGAGACAGCGAGAGGCCTCCCCTCGGTCATTACATAACCACACACACACACACACACACACACAGCCTGGCGCCTTGTAGGACTAACCCATAAACAACCTTTATCCTATATACTCGCTTGGCCGCGCCCCCCATGCCTCCCACCTTCCTCCTGCCTGGGTGGAGGCGTCCTCTGCCATCCTTCATGCCATTCTAGGCCACTTCACAGAGCCTGTGCGCTGGTGTCCTACAATTAAATGTGGTCACTCCATTTATTCCCACTTTGCCCCCTCCCCCCCTCCAAGGCTTCTGCCCCCTCATTCTTTCATATCTCCTCTGTTTCACTCCACTTCCCTCCAGTTACTTCGTGTGGCCTTTCTTTAAATACCATTCACCCCCCCCCCCCCCCCCTCTTCTGCACACACATACTTTCAGTCTGAGGAGTGCAGTTGCCAGATCTTTTCAACATCATTTACTTTAAGCCTCTCCTTTCTGTCAGGCAGGCCATACTATCCTTCTACTTGATATAGTTGCATTTAATGAAGGTGCTTGGATGGTTTTCCTACGGCTAAGAGCCAAGAAGACAGGACGGGCGAGTCCTGCCGTGCTATCCACTGCTCTCTCTCTCTGTCCCTCCCTCTCTCTCACTTGATTTAATATAAAGAGTAACCTTCTTTCCGTCCACGTCTCGAATGTAATGAGAATCCGATTATCTCTGTCTGGGCTTGATAACGTGAAATATGTCCGGTGAGCGAGTGAGCAGCCAGAGAAACCTGGACTCACCGAGCCTATTGGAAGTATGGTCACATGTGCTCGAGCTTAAGAGGTTAATGTTCAGCTGCTTATTGCTAAGCATGTATGAACACATACATGACTGTGTGATTGAGATGTGGACATCCATGATGAGCGGGGGGAAGCGGTTTGGATATTTATGTACTGTGAATGAGTGACTCTGCTGTACGTCTCACTCTCTGGTTGTCTTTGGCTTGCTGTTGACACAGAGGCCCCTGTGGCACTCCTTTGAAGGGTTGTTGCGGGAAGGTTGAGGCGGAGGGGTGGGGGGTGGGGGGTGGGGGTGGGGGGGGTGGGGGGCGGCGACCCCGGGCTGCATGGAGCCGTAAATTCCCACTCTCTGTGTGACAGGAGGAGTCGTCTTTGTCCGGCCGGACAACTGGCACGAGAGGAGGAAACAGCTGACTGGGCAGCACAGACAGGCGTTGTGACTGCACTGCACAGGCTCACTGAAACCACACTGAACTGTTCAGATTCTCACATTATTCATTCTGAACTGCAGCGTTTGCTTTGCATCACAAGAACCATTTTAAGGATGCTTTCAGATTTGACTGATTTCAGAGCCTTAGGAACTTCATTTCACGGCCACAGAATTACACATAAATGAAATGGTGCAGTGTTTCCACCAAACCTCGATTTCTGCCAAGACGAAAATAACATTTATGTCAAGCGACACTAAAATGTTCCATTAGAAATCAAAGGTGTCTTTGGGAGCCATTGGTTTCCTTTCATTTCCCTGTGAGATGAAAATGAATAAACAGCCTCTTGTCTAATCCATCACAGTAGCTCATCATCATCGACTGACGATGCAGTTTAAGTGAAGCTAAATTGAAACGGTCCGCTCTGCAACTGCAATAAGATACACGACTCCGGCAGGTCTCAAGCGTCTGCTGATAGGTTCTCATTCTGCACTGAAACTAAGCAACACACAGACCCTTAGTCTGCCAAATGATTAGCTGTGACGTCAATCATACAGGATTTGAAATGAAAGATACTAAAAACTCTTTCTGTAACTGTGGTCTCAGACTAACTAAGGACGACGTGCAGGTCCAGTTTTTGATATTCAGTAAAAACCCTGCTCTCTACACTTTGTCTCGTCGGCTGACCCTCTGACCTCTCCGCCCGCCTCACCCCACACCACATTTCACTGTAATCCCTCTTCTCTGTTGCAGCTGCCTCGCTCATTCTTCTTCCGCAGTAATTCAGACAGAACATGCGACTCCGAGCCCGCGGACCCGGCGGCTGCTGCACGGCGAAGGCATTTATACTGGACAGAATGACTCATTGAGGCCAAGAACGCACGCACGCACGCACGCACACACACACACACACACACACAGGACTACCACCAGCCTGAGCTCACACCCTGAAGCCTGCTGAGCATGATTTAAGAACGTTTCACCACTTTCCACTGGTTTTCTCCACTGATACAGGCATTCGTATCAACATCTACTCTTTGTTAAACTTTTACAGGGGTTTTGCCTGGTGTCAGAACTGCTCCAAGGCAGTTTAAGTCCTATCTTCCACGTACAAGCTGATACACTATCTCTTCCCCAAACATGAACTGCGGAGTCTCCACTTCATGCACTTTTCTTTCAGGCCTTAACATGGCGAGAGCTGATTAAGGCGGCAATGTGGGAGTGTTTGAGATAAAGGAACAAAGAGAAGGAAATATCCAGTCTCACGAGGATGTTAAGGTGTCACAGATTCAACTCCTCAAAGTCTCCAGTCTGTCTCGATCCATCTCCCCCTCGAAGCTCCAGACAAACACAGACGACAACAAGTGAATCACATCCAGGGAATTCCACTGCTTCTATAAATGTTAGCTGTTACTATAAATGCTTGGCACACATTCTTCAAAGGACATCGCTGTGGTGTACCACTCCTCCTCCACCTCCCACCTTTTCTTCTCCCTGAAACTCTTCTGAGAGACAGAGTGAAAATAAACAGAGGCTCATAGTTCCAATAGTGGCGCTGCGAGTTCCCTTCCTGCTGCCCATCACTTCATGTATTCACAGTCTCTTTACCTTTCACAGCTCCACTTCCTGCCTCTATATAGCATCACATCCTGCGGGCACAGTGGGGAGGACAATGGAAATGAGCTTTAAGAATAAACCTGTGCTCAGGTCACATTCGGGAACCAGTTTATCTGATATCAGCCAAAGTGTTTACATCAGACTTTCTGCTGGTCACCGATGAGTCAGGAAAGTCCCAAAATAACATGAAATTGAATGACATTATTTCAGTAGGTGGTATTTTCCCAGAATGAACAAAGGAAAATGATCAATTGAAAGATTTATTTCTTTTTTTACACTTGGAAAAAAGCCCACGTCCTGAAAATTGTCTATTGTGAATATTTCAAAGTGGCTTCAACGCCTGTTCATCTGTAATGAATGTGATATCATGCCAAACAGCAGAATTGAGACTTGGTCCACTGAATGAATCTCCCTTAAAAAGCACAGATATTCTGTGTTTCTGGGTTAGACACATGTCCGTGTGTCCATCTGATTTGTATTGATATGATTCATGCTGCCTTGAGCAAGTCTCTCTCAAAAGATCTAAATAAGACATTTACCTGTTTAATTAAAAAATAAGTCTCTAACAGCTTTTGTGGTTCAACAAAGCCACACCTCTTACAGTATATACAATAAACGGAATAATCCTGTATGTGCGAGGGGATCATATCCTAATCCGAGCGTTTCCCTGGCCTTAAAACTCAGAGATAAGTTTGTCTAGACATGGCCTTAAAGCAGGGTGTTCTCCTTTCGGAGGACGGGAGGCCACACGAGAGGAATGCTTTGACAGATTTTTAACCTTCAGAAAAGCATCGGTGGAAGAAACATTCGGTTCACATGTCCTAAATGCTGTTTAGGTAATTCTAGTGTTAGACTTGATGCTCGAGTCTAAATCATAGACAGAGATAAGAACACGTCACCTCTAAAACCTTTAAATATATACCGAGTACACACACACACACTGAATTTAAAAGGAATGTCAACACGCAAAATGCTGATAAGGACGAGAATTTAACTACAGATTCATATCAAAGTTCAAGAAAGTATAAATGTGTATATTTGTGAGTGAGGACATTGATTTTTATGATTAGGCAAACATCAATAGACCACATTGATCCTACTGTGATCAATGAGGGTGAGATGCCACCAAGACAGAGATGGTTATATAAAATGTGCACTGTCATCAACAAACAAACATCTTCTTATTCGAGCTTGCATTAAAAAGACCACCATCTGTTCCCCTGCAGAGATTTCCCTAAATAGATTATCCTCAATCCCCCTGAAAAGACAAAAAAAAAACATGGAGCCACAGTTACATTTGGAGGCTACAATCAGTACAGAGCTGGCAGGACGAGGCGGGATGAGGGTGGAGAATGAAAAATGGAGATGTCCTCGGATACAGCTTCATTTTATCCCCATTGGTGGGATTTAACAGGATTTGTGGAAATAAAACTGATACAACATGAGCCCAGAATATGGCTCGAAACATGTGGCTGACTGAGCAACACAGGAAAGGAACAGTCTGTTCTGGCATGTGTGAGCCACAAAATACAACAGGGTCAAAGAGGTGACTGAATGAGAGGAAAGAGGGAGAAGGTACAGGGAGGAGTGATGGAAATCACCTCTCATGTAGTTCAGATAGACAACATTGTCTGGTTGAATTGTTTTATCTTTAGGAGGTCAGCGGCTCGTTAGGAGTGCAGTTCATTATTGATATGCAGCTGCGGTGCCCACTGACAGCAGGGCAGCTCTGTGGCCTGGTTAACAATCAACGTAATGAAACAGCAGGCATCGGCTGCACAGCTGCTCATTCCAGACTGACACCCTCACACAAAACCTGGACGCTGAAGTCGAGACCCGAGGAGGGGAAGAGAGGGAGGTCCGAGAACTAATACCAGGAGATATCAACAGACTGCCGGGGTGATGGGCCAAAAGCATGTCAAACTGAGCGCTGTGCGTGCCAAACCAGCTCATTAGGTTAAAGTGGACCGACTCTGTAGCAAACAGCCACCTAATTGGATGGCGTCCTCCTCCACAACGCCACTGATAAACCTCATCCCTCTGTTTAGTTCCATTAACCCCTGCTCAGCTGCTCTCCTGTGTGCAGCCCGCAGAGCCGTCATGGGGCTGCACTGACGCAAAGTGCTGCTGACAGGAAGGGCTTTAACCACACGGGCTGCCCTTTGACCCCTGCAGGACAACACCCCCCGACTGCCCCCGCCATCTGCATCCATTCATTACTCGCTACTCAAGTGCATTGAGAGGTTGAGGTCTAAAGTAGTCGTCCTGAGCTGAACAGGAGCTGTTTACTTCCTGGAGATGGGTGTCCTAGTTTCTTTCACAGGACAATCTGCCCATTGTTTCCCTGCAGGCATCTACCAATTGGTTACCGCCTGACAATCCAACAGAGCCTGAATTAAGAACATGAACCCTGTACTAACATCCTTCACACGCAAAGAACATCTTACTCTTACACTTGACATGATGTACATCCCTGTACTTTGGGAACAAATCGTAAGTTGTCAGTTACCTCTAAATCCATAATCCATTCTATGTTTTGATTTATGTTTCAAAATGCAAAAATAGCCCAGAAATGTAAGTTTGCTCACAATTTGTTTTTGTCCTCTTCACGTTTTGCTAACCACATGCAAAACCAGCATAAAAACTCTACTTTCCTCCCGTAGCGTGGATAATGTCCATTGTAATCCCTCTCTTCCCTGCATTGCAAAACTGACAGGTCAGAGAAGCTGCAGCAGCTCCCTGCATGGGGGAGAAAATCAATATATTCTAATATATGTTTTTAATTTAAATTTAGATGCAAATATGCATACAAAGTTCATTGTTATAGTCTCCCAGTCTCTCCTGCTCAGGACAACAGAACGAGAAATTCCGAAAGTCCAAAGATTGGGGAGGCGTAGGCAGGGGGCTTTGGCGTGACATGGGTGGGGCTTCAGATTAGACCACCTGTTCCACCATGAGGCGTGCACACACACACACACATTCATTCTTTTCCTTTATCCTTCCCTCTCTCACACTTGCTGTCTTTCACATTCCCTCTCACTATCTCGTTTGAAATCTAATAAGACCTTTTATTTTCTTTCTCTCACACACACACACACACACACACACACACACACACACACACACACACACACACACACACACACACACACACACACACACACACACACACACACTCACTC